>CM067366.1:9337231-9352231 GCA_034401795.1 Chaetoderma sp. LZ-2023a
CTTGACGATGAATCGAATGAGGTTAGGACTGAGGTTATGACTCATAGGCTATTCTATGTGGGCGAATTGGTTTAGTTTGGGCAGATCATCAACTAAGATGTTCAATCTGTCCGAAATGTGTGCTTTTACTTATAGCTTTATTATTCTTTTAGTATAACCCTCCAATTTGTTCAAGAAAATTTATATATTTTTTCATAGAAAATGTCCATTTGCAGACCAAGAGAAAATTATTTTAGAAAATTTACCACAGGAATGGCGGTAAAATATACACGTTTCAGGACAATTCACCTTTCCAGAGTATCGACCCATCATCTGTATGACGTCATAATCATCTCAGGGAGCGTATGATGACGTCACAATCATTACGTCACAAAGGGTTCCATATCGACCGTCACCAAATCTCAAATACTCCGACACGTTGTATGAATTGTATGTCTTTGTAATTCCTTGCTATTTAATAAACATGCTGTTGAATATTTTGAAACTAATTTGACTGGGCGCTGTTGCTGCTTACCTGTAAAGTTTTCTTGAACTAGATAGTCAGGGAGTTCAGCGATCGATCGATCCGAACGCGAGCGAGGTGTGGGTGGAGCTTAGCTAGTGATGGGCGGGGCATAGCTAAGAATGGTAACGGTCCATTGTAGAAGCCGTTTTTGAATGATATTGGTGTTAAATGGTTAAGTGACATCACAAGGACATATTCCATATGCCATTCATACATCGACACAGAGTGTGATTGATGGCTGGTCAAAATCACAACTGCTGAATTATTCAAGCACAATACACTTGACAGTGATGATAATGAAAAGATCCGACATGTCACACAATTATATAACGTCATAATCAATTACGTCACATGTAGGCTGACGCCATTATACATAGTGACGTATTTAGCACCGTCGTGGATATTGAAAATTTGGTCAAGTGTATGAATTGTGTCTTTCATGGATTCACTATTTAATACACATTCTGTCGTATATTTTGAAACTAAATTGACTTGAAGCTGTTGCTGCCATAGACATAAATGGCTCTCAGTTAAATTGGTGTCAGCATATTCTATAGCTTATCTGCATAGTTAGCTTGAACTTGGGATTCTGGGAATTCAGGAGTCAAAGTAGCCGATATAAAGTGATTCCAACAAACGTAATAATGGGCGTAGCTTAGCAAGAAAAGGCGGCGGGGCATAAAGCTAAAAATGGACCCCTCTATTGGTTTGCTACAAGGATCAACGCCTTCGTGATTGCCAATAGATCCTGAACATTGAATCTCTGAATTTAGTAATCCTGGTCCACAATCCTGGGGCCCTAGAATGCAATAGGCTGACAGATCATCCATTGACTACATCTCATGAGCAAAGCCAACCGGATACTGTGTTCGCACCAACTATAGGTCTAATAGGATGAAGAACTCTCTGGTCGAAATCTCCATGCCCCGAGATAGGTAATCTGATAGCGGAATGTACGCTTACAGGTAGTATTAGCTGTGTATAAACCACGGATGCAGCTACTGAATCACCATTACCAGTGTATTTTCCAACATAGTAGACACCGATACACAAGCCGAGTCCTTGTCTGCTTTGTTCAGTTTTATAAATTTCAAATAGAAGAATCAAGTCTCTCAGTCAAACATATGACGCCATAATCAACTACGTCGAGTGAAGGATGACGTCATAATCAATTACGTTATAAACGGTCCATCAAGTTGCATGAATTGTATGTCTTTACTATTTAATAAACCTTCTGTTGAATATTTTGAAACTAATAGGCACAACAGCACCCAGTAAAATTAGTTTCAAAATATTCAACAGCTTAAGCTAGATACACCACGATAACAAGTAGTACCGTGTGTACACACTTACATGTTGTATGCAACAAAAAGCTGGCTGAAAAAAATAGGAACAGTGTTATATTTTCATCCAACAGGTTGTAATACAACAATTAAGTTGGTCCGTGTGGATCGGTTTCAAAAAGTCGTCACTATTAATTCTTACCACTCTGATGTTAATATTCTATCCTTTACTGCGTCAATAACAAAGAATCTGGTGTATATTTGTCAACAATTTTCGTGGACGATGTTGCTGTCTACGATATGTTGAAACATAAACACCAGTTAAAATTTTAAACTTAATTTGGAAATTAAAGTTTTTGGACATCAAAGTGACCGTACCGGGTTAAGTAGCCTCCAAATTCATTATTATGAAATGGACCTTTCCGGTTTTAGCTATGCCCCGCCCATCTTTAGCTAAGCTCCACCCACACCTCGCGTGTGTTTGGATCGATCGATCTCTAAACACCATGACATTAAATTTTTTTTATACTACGCAGGTAAGCTGTTGAATATTTTGAAACTAATTTGACCGGGTGCTGTTGCTGCCTAAGGGAGGTACAGCGCCCAATCAAATTAGTTTCAAAATATTCAACAGCATGTTTATTAAATAGCAAAGAATTACAAAGACATACAATTCATACAACGTGTTAGACTATTTGAGATTTGATGACAGTCTATATGGAGCCATTTGTGACGTAATGATTGTGATGTCATCATACACGCTCTGAGCTGATTATGACGTTATGCGAGGTCAGGTGATGGATGGATACTCTGGAAAGGTGAATTGACACAGATTTAGCGTGCGTGATGTGTGGTATTGGGCATGCGGTCTGGTGTTGTAATGACTTATATCATACTGTACGACTCATCAGCCACAATTTTCTTCGTGCAGTAAAGTCTCTCAAATCTTCCCCGTTTAGCGCTGTATAATACGGAAGTGCATTGGTGTTCTGGTGGGAAAAATTCGAGCTAATATGTAGTTGGAAATTTTGAGATAAGTGAGGCGAAATTTTGATAAAATCAACCTGAATTATCGTTTCCTTGACACCGCTGCTCTTCCATGCTATATTATATAGTGAAACGGAGCTGTATAATATCTATTTCAGTAGTATAAAAAACAGACGCATTTATTCATTCACATTTTATCAAATTTATTGCACATTATTTGACAGGTTTCAATGAAATTAATTAAATATATCAGCACGTCATAGCAGCTAAAATAATAGATTAACGTAGAGAATATGTGTCTTGGATGACAAATAATAAATAAATACTATACAATAATCCGAGGCTATGTATGCTATTTCATTATCAAATTCAAGTTCAATGTTACATGATTTCAGCACTCTGCTTGGCTTTCTTCTCATTCTTCAGTCCTTCCACCAATACAGGCACCTCTCTTTCTTCTGGCGGACTGCTCTGTTCGGAGGCAGATGTTGGGGCGCACAGACGTAATTTTCCCTCACGAGATAGACGACAGTTGAGTTGCTCAAAGTTAACGTTAGGGGGCAGCAGTATCTGACGCCGCCATTTCTGATATGTTTTGCCATGATCACTCTCCTGCGTCTTCTCGCCACACATCGTTATTGTACGACCTCTGCACGTAACTGTCACTTCTGCTGGTTCGAATCCAGATAGCGGTATGTCCATATAGAATAGACTTGAATCTACGATAGCCGTATCATCGGCAACAGACACAGAATTGTCACATTTCATCCCGGTAAAGCATTCTGAACTCTTCTTTGATGTCTCTTCAACCGTGTTCATCTCTGGGGTTTCCTCAGTAGTTGCGTCTATATTTTCACATGTCTCTAGTTTGTCTTCAGCTGCCTTACCAGTCTCTGACTGACGATGGGCGAATATAACTAGCTCTCCATTCTCACGATGCACACACCTTATACTCTCAGTATCCACGTCAGCAGGCACCTGTAATAATAATAATAATAATAATAATAATAATAATAATAATAATAATAATAATAATAATAATAATAATCAGATTGCAGAACCTCGGCCTCCCGCTTTTTCATATTGTAAAACGTATTCGGATTTTCCTGATTTTTTCGGATCACGCCCAAAGTTCTGGAAGCCTAAATGACCAATGTATGGTCATCCCCTTTCTTGCTTTAAGATTTGGGCCAAATCAGATCAGCAGTTTCCAAGATATCCATAGATCTAGAATTTGATCCGAACTGGATCCGGGCTCTTTTATCCGAATCACAGCCAGTCTGGAAATCATCGTACACGGCAAGTTCCTTCGTTGTGTTAAAATTGGAGCCAAGTCGAATAAGTTTTTGAGAAACAGCTTCGGACGGAGGGATGGACGGGTGGGTAATCGGCTTTTTCAGTTTGTATTTTATATGATGTAAATATTAATCCGAAAACAGCAGATTGTTAAAGTTTGAAGATTTAGCGATACGCTTTGAAACGTCCAAACGAGGCAGAAGTTTACCGTAGTCTAATTATTTTCAACGTATCAACTAGATTTCATATTATTAGCTCTTTACACTGCATAGACCAGAAACTATAAATTCTTTATGATCTAAGGAATATTTCGAAACTAATTTGACTGGGAGCCATTGTTGCCTATGGCAGCAACAGGTTCCAGTTAAGTTAGTTTCAAAATACTCAACAACTTTCCTGTATACAGGTCTTTAAATTAAGAAAATGGAAACTCAGGAGTTTAATGGTTAATCCCCATTCAAAGCAGCTTTTGAGAATTGATTATTCCACTTTATCCACCAATCATATGACGTCATAATCAACACACTCACATGTAGGCTGACGTCATAATCAATGACGTCATAGCTAAAACTGGATGCATCCTTTCTGCATGAAGTTGTCATATCCTTTATAAAGCAGATGTGATGAACCTCTAACAGAAATCATAATTAAAGCCTATAAGTTACCTTAATATTCCTGGCCATCTCCTGGACGTCTTTACTGCTCTCATCCGGGCCAACACGCTCGTGACGAGCACTCACTAACAGTGTACCATCCTCCAATTTCAGATGGATTTCTTCAGTTGTGTAGGCACTACCACAACGTACCACGTGACGCCACAGTTTGGACTCTGGCTCTTGGAGACACAGCCTGTTCTGGAATAGTCTTTCAGGATCGGCTGTTACTCTTCCGATTAAATGAGCCAGTGGCACTCGGCCAAATAATGGTGGCCACGTATCGCTAACGTCATCGGCTATGTTCATGGCAGCGTCTGCTGGAAACCAAGGATGAAAGGCGGTTGTGTTCCTATCTCTTCTTCCCATACAATATCCGTGTCGTCTGGGTAAAACTGTAATCTGTTTGTAAACCATCTTCGTTGTTCTTGCTTGGCAGTTTTTACACTTCGAGTTCTTATAACGTAACACTTTTTACCAACGAGCAGTAATCTTCAATCTTCAAATGACAATGATTCAATCTGTAAAATTAGTTCCTCACTGAATACGTGTGTAACTTCTTGTTTTCCCGTGTTGATTTGATTTAATCGTCTGCGATACCCGTGTTTTATATATCCCGCGACAACTTCTCGCGAACGTTCTAATTCTACAACATTCGCGATCATTCGGCAGTCTGCGTAAACTCGAATGAATGACGCGGCGGAGAATGTTCTAGATAACTGAGTAAGCGACCAATGAGCTCACGGGTACTGTCTTTAACCGTACATTCTCGACACGATTGTGGAGATCGATCGTAGACCAGAATGCGAACGAGGCTCCGAATGACATAGAATTTTCGAGATCTATTTTAGCGTTCGGCAATAGAGGAGAGCCGAGGAGATTTTGGACATGTGAATTTCCCCTTTCAAAAATAAAATCCAAGCAATAATATAAGTAAGTTGCTAAATCGTTTGACACTAACTTGATTGTAAGATGTTGCTGCCTAAGAGCTGCTATAGGCAGCAACTTCTTTCAGTGAAATATGTCTCAAAAGATTCAACCACATTTTGTTATATTACAAAAATTGTTGCATATGTTGTGCGTTGTTTTGAAAGGGTTAAAATTTGTCCAACAGACATGCTGGAATAGACTAGATTATACTCCTGGAAGGATGGTCACGCCTGATCTAGCGCTTTCTACGACTGGCCAATATTGCGGAGATAACCAATCAACGGACACATTTGAAATTGCAATACTCTTCACTGATTGCGTCAGAAATATAGTTCCACTGCAGGAAGAAACAGTAGTAAGAATCTGGAGAGAAATCATTTCATTTTGTGGTTTTGAGCCACCTTAAAATTTTAATTAATTATTAATTAAGATGTTTCGTGCAGTAATACCACGCATGGCGAGCAACTCTCGCGCGGTGGCTCAGCAATTCGCGCCACATACACGAGGATTGAAGAAGTCGTCTTCACTTTGCAACCACCGATACTGGTACCCTAGCAGTCGCAACACCAGGTAATATTGAGAAGTTTGTTATTAAATAATATGATCTAAATATTACGCAATATTTACGAATAGTGAGAGAGACTAGGTAGATAAAGGGGGCGGTGGGGGAAGGAGGGAGGGGAGGTGAGGGGAGGGAGGAGGGGTTGGTGGGGGGGGGGGGGTGAAGAGGTGGAGGGGGGGGGTTCAAGCTAGTTGGATTGATTATAAATAAATGAGTGTCTTTTAATAATTTTCATATTTGTGTATCAGCTGGCTGGATGACGCATTTCGGTCGCCTTCTGATATGATGCACCGTATGGACAGGCAGCTTAAAGACATGTTTGGTGCATGCAGTCGCGTGACACTAGCTAGCCGACCTGGCCGCTGTAGAGGCTGGGTGTTTGACGCTCCAGCGGTGGACAACATTCAGGTATGTTTGATACAGGCTATAGTACCGAACGCGATATTTGGGTCTTTATAGTAAGTTCATACGGCGAGTGTGATGATCGTGGCCGCGGTGGGTTGGTTATCTCTCTTTCAATGAACCAATCCCGAATACCTTTTATAACGCTTTGCATTTCTTTAGAGAATACACCATACAATCTAGGCTTAGATCTGGTCAATGTTGTCAACTATGGCAACGCACAGCACTCGCTATATATACGAAGACGTGTTGAGTGTATTGTCACATAATTTCTCTCCGTAAATTTGACTAAAAAGAGAAAGTCCTGATGCGGCATAACTGGGACCTAAAATTGATAAATGTCAACGAAACACAATTAACAACAAAATGTACCTTTCCAGTTTATCCATCCATCATATGATGTCATAATCAACTATGTGACGTGTAGGATGACGTCATAATCATTACATCATGAACGCCTCGATGTAGTCCGTCTTAAACGTTTAATAGTCCGACACGTTGTACGAATTGTATGTCTTTACTATTTAATAAACATTCTGTCGAATATTTTGAAACTAATTTGACTGGGCGCTGTTGCTGCCTATGGGCGCTGTTGCTGTTTCATTCCGGCGTCATTAAGTTCATATGGTGGTCGGACCTAAGCCTGATAATTCCCATACAGAAATTTGATTATTCAACTTTTTGGTGGTCATCTTGCATTTCCGAAAATATTCATGGGATTGTTTAACTCTGTATTTTAGCGAATGAAGCAATGCATGATTACTGTATTCTGCGGCTGTAGTAGTAGAAACATCCTACAGCTGCAATCAGTCCTTCTTCGCTTTTCCCCACTGTGTCTTGTCCTCAGCCAAAATCCTTAGCTTCCTCAGGTCCATTCTTGACTTGAGTGTACTAATTAATTAAATCCTAAATCCTTAATTCTAATCCTGCTTTCTTGAGGTCACCTCGTAGCACGCTTAGCAGATTTATGTAATGACGTCCTCTCCTGGCTCTGTATTTGCTGGCTCCGAGTAGGGCGAATTCCAAGGCTCTCTGTGCTGGTGTGTCTTCCGGCATCCTTAGCACATGGCCAAACATGGCCCATCTTTGCTGGACGACTTTTACAGACAGCGGCGGCGTATTTCACATCTTGTATAGTGCATCGTTGGAAATTATGCTTTCTGGCCATCGGTGTCCAGTGATGGTACGTAGGTGTTTGCGGTGGCAGGCGCCAAGTTTGTCTAGAGCTGCCTTTGGAGCTGCCCAGCTGTTACAGTTATACATCATCAAGGATACGCAGGTTGCATTGTATAAACGTAGTCTTTTTACCAAGGGCATCTTTGATCTACGAATCCATAGCTTCCAGAAGGACTGGAAAGCTATGTTCCCATGATGCAGCGTGCAGCAATGTCAGCAGTACTGCAAAGCAGTGAGCCCAGGATTTTACTTTTCCTCCGAGGATGTCGAGCACAGGTTCTTGTTATATATAGAAGGTTAGACATAGTCAGAGTTGCCTCTGTACGCGGATGTCAGCCGGCAATCCTTGATGACGTAGTTTCCCAACAAAGTTGGTACTTACGGAGGAGACCGGCGTGGAGGTGTCATCTTTCTCCACCAATGAGGCAATACATCCCCTAAATTTAACAAAAAATCATGCGAAATAATCATTGTCCTACATAAATACTGACTTCTCCTCTCCTAGCTAACAAATATAATTGATGATTCTAATCTAGCACTCAAGTATTGACGTCATAATCAACTACGTCACATATAGGTTGAGGTCACAATCATTATTGGCAAAAATACTCCGTCATAAATCTGGAATAGTCCGCCAAGTTGTACGGATTGTATGTCTTTACTATTTAATAAACATTCTGTTGAATATTTTGAAACTAATTTGACTAGGCGCTGTTGCTGGCATAGGCAGCAACAGCATTCAGTCAAATTAGTTTCAAAATATTCAATAGATTATCCGTAGTCACCCTATAGCTTTCTGGAAATTGATAATCAGGGAATTCAGGGATCGTCGATCCCAACACTGGCATAGTGTGAGTGTGACACTTAGCTAGGAATTCCAGAAAACGATACAGGTAAGCTGTTGAATATTTAGAAACTAATTTGACTGGCGCCAAGTCAGATTAGTTTCAAAATATTCAACAGCATGTTTATTAAATAGTTGATACATTGCAATTCTTACAACGTGTCGGACTAAGATTTAAAGACGGGCCTAATAGAATCATTTATGACGCAATGATTATGGCGTCATCATACCCACGGCTTAGCTGAGTTTGAGGTCATACGACGTCAGATGATAGATGGATACGCTGGAAAGGTGAACTGACTTATATCTTTTGTAAGACCATTTGCTCCTTACTATCCCCAAGGAACGCCGTACGTATTATAGCAAACATTTTATAACGGACTCAGAAAGCGGGGTCATTAAAGACCGGTGGTTATTTCACACAAATAATTTTTCATGGGGAATAACTTTTGGTGCCACGAGATGACATGTCTTGAAGTCTTTACCAGCACCGTCTTAAAGAACTACCACCGTCTTGTCACCACAAATCAGCTATACACATAGACGGGTATGCAGATACTAGTGGAATTATTATAGTGCCTTACCTATTTGATTACAGGTGAAACATACATCAACGGTTTGGGAGGTGAGGTTGCCCGTGAAGGAGTTTTCCGTGGAAAGTTTAGCAGTCCGGGTGTCCGATAACCGGGTGTCAGTCTCCGGAAAGCAAGAGGAAATAGCGGACGCACACGGATATATATCCAGACAGTTTGACAGAACGTTTCTCATTCCAGAGGTAATGTACTATGAAAGCCCTGAAGGGCTGTCTGCGAAAATCTCCAGCGCTCGAGATAATATGTCGAGCGCTCGATATAATTATTTCGAGCGCTTGACATAATTATCTCGAGCGCTCGGGATAGTAATTCGAGCGCTCGAGATAATTTTTTTTCGCAGACATAGCCCTTCAGGGCTTGCGTAGTAATGTATGCAACACTTCAAGTGTTACCATTTATGCATGGCGCTTGGAGTTCAGGAGCGTTGCAAGTGTACGCGTGTCAGCGTGTCCTCTCATACGGGTGTGCATTGGTGCGTGTATACTAGACTCACACGCACGGCGGCACCTGGCTGTCGGTCCAGAGGGATGTCGCCGGAATTTTCTTAATTGACAAAAGAGGGCGCTTCGAATGACTATTCCCGCGCCAAACAAATCAGGTCGAATGGCTCACATTGAACGAATTACTCAAGTTTCAAGTTTATTGAAGTACTCCCGTCACAATGTGACATATGGGGATTACAAAACAATAGTTAATTTGTACAGGTCCGAGTGAGATTTACCATTAAACGATATTATTATTATTATTATTATTATTATTATTATTATTATTATTATTATTATTATTATTATTATTATTATTATTCATACCAAGTTTATTGTTATCATCAGTGCTATAATATGAATATTATTGGTGCAGACATTCTTGTTATCAACATCGGTGACAGCATTATAGACAAAGACAACATAAACACATTACACATTATTAATATAAACATTATTACACAATATTTGTACAACCAATTTTAAAGTTAACCAAATTTAACAAGCATTTTATAGAAATTAATTGTGGCATTATTGATCTAAACATTGTATATAACCATTATTGGTAGCAACGTTATTGATTAGCCAGTAGTAGTAGTAGTAGTAGTAGTTGTTGTTGTTGTTGTTGTTGTTGTAGTAGTAGTAGTAGTAGTAGTGGTGGTGGTGGTGGTGGTGGTGGTGGTGGTGGTGGTAGTAGTAGTAGCAGCAGCAGCAGCAGCAGCAGCAGTAGTAGTAGTTGTGTTTGAAATAATTACAATATGATAATAAAATAATAATCTGCGTTATGCAAATTGTTTGAAGATTTTCCGTATAAAGGCGCACAATTTTGTTAGGACCGACAAGTTTGTATTCGAGAGCAGTTGTCCGAATTTGTACTGGTTTGGGCGGTTATGATAATATTTTGAAGAAATAATTTTCTGTCATCACAGAAAAAGTTGCATAAGAATAGTTAATGATACTCATCCCCAATATCGTGTTTGTCGCATAGGTTACATATTCTTTCTATAGCTAACTTATGATTACTAGTTCGAAATTTGACTAAAGTTCTGTTTAATTATTTAGCTTTCTGAGATACGGCTCTAATTTTAGTTCAGTTTTGAATATACTATATATTGTGGCTTTAGGCAAGGTGGTAATTTGCCCTGACCAAGTTTGCATGTACTTGTCTTCAAATATCGTATATTAGAATTTGTTATGGTCTGCGTTTCCCAGAGGTGAGCCATTCCCACATTTTCAAGTATACATTTAACTGTGGCCAGCCATTTGTATTCTGTATTGTTTTGAGGATAGTCATTGTAGATATACTTGCATAGTAAAGATGATAGCTTTGTTTCTTTGCCGCTTAGGAGTTTTTCCCAAAAATTAATTAATTTATATTTTATAGTAATTTCTAATGGAATTTGTCCTAGGTCTCCATATACCATATAACTAGGCGTTGTTTTCGCAATATTTAGTATCCGCTTATAGAACTGTACCTGAATTTTTTCTATTGAAGTAAGATTTTCTATCCCCCAGATTTCACATCCATAGGTAAGTATTGGTATAACCATCGAGTCAAATAATTTTAGTTGGCACGTTAAGGGTAATTCAATGTTTTCTATTCGCATGTATAGTGTGTAGAGGGATTTAGTAGCTTGTTGACTTAAGTGTTTCATCGCCTTGAGGTATCTACCGTTGTGGAAAAAATGTATTCCTAAATATTTGTGCGTGTCAGTTATTTCGATTTGTTCACCTTCAATACAAAAATTTAGCCTTTCCCACCCCGTTTATTGCCACCAAAAATTATTATTTTTGTTTTTTCTTTATTTGTCGGAAGGTTCCATACTTGGCAATAGGTCACATATGCGTTTAGTATTGACTGCAGGTCGTAGGGCTCTCGGCGAAAAAACCCAGTCATCTGCATATAATAGCGCTAACAGTTTGATATAGAGATCGATGTTTTCTGTCAGAGCCAGTCCACTGCAACCAGAGCGTTCCAAGAATTCGCTGAGATCGTTTAGGTATATATTAAATAGGATTGGAGATATATTTTCACCTTGCCGGAACACCAAGTTACACGTGAATGTTTCAGAGGCAATACCGTTCATAAATACTTTAGATTTTATGCCCATATACATATCACGGATGACATTTAAGATTTTCCCATTGATATTTTCTTTAATTAATTTTCCCCATAGTGCCTCCCTCCAAAATTTATCAAAAGCTTTTTCTAAATCTACAAAGAAAAAACAGTTTTTTCTTTCTTTTTTTGAAAATTTCTATTAGGACATGGATTGCAAATAGGTGATCGGTAGTTGAATATTTACGTCTAAAGCCAGCTTGAATTTCTTTTATTTGTTCATTTTGTTCTAAGTAATTGTCTATTCTATTAGTTAATAGCCAGCTGACTAAGGTTATAGGTCTAAAGTTATGTGGTTCCTCTGGACTGCCTTTTCCTTTGTAAATATGTTTTATTAGTTCCTCTGTCCATGCACCTGGTATAATTCCTGTGTTGAAAACGCGATTAAAGAGCGTATGGTATATAGGAACCATAATATTTTCAGTTGACTTGACTGAAGACATACTTTAAATAGCTCTGTAAATATACCTATATATTTAATGTCTGATTTCCTGTCATTCTTACCAAGATGGATTATGCATTCACTGGCAGGCATCCATTAATCCGCGCTTTTTGCTGTCTGGATAAACATGAAATTAAAATCCTGTCGAACGATATTTCGTGATGTTGTTTGTATTTCCCTCCAATGACTAGGGCATTAGGAGCACCGCGACGTGATACGTTGCTGCAGATCTTATAATGTGCTCTGCCACCCGGGTCACCCCCACCCCTGGATCGATCACTGCAGATATTGTTGACTATTTATATGGTTTGTATTGTCATATAGAATTTGATATAATTATTAGCATTGTCAATATGGTTCGGTGATCACATTTAAACTACACACACGGCAGCCCTCCATTATAGCCATAGTAACGTTTAGAGGCTTAATTTGTGTACATTGAGAATGAAATGAAACGAAATAAATCTTAACATATGATGATTCATTCCGTACAAATTATTATAATTTTTTATTGTGGAGTTGAATTAGTGACTCATGTCTCTAATTCAATTTCACAACTGAAAAAAGTATTTTAATTTATATGGGCCTACGTGATGAAATGATGATATGTTAATATTTCGTTTAATTATTTTTTTAAAACATATTTTATTGCATATATTACAATGGGATTGGGCACAAGTTGTTCGAAAATTAGAAAAGCCCTCTCCCTACAGAAAAAATGTATAAGCGGCAAACATAAACATATTCATTACATCTAGGCTCATAATATAAGCCTCTAAATGTATACAATTTTAACAATTTTATTTTCAAGCATTTTGCTGTAAATATGCACCTTTAATAACTAAATTTTGTCAAGAAATAAAAACATTTGCTCATTGAATGTCCATTTGCTGGCTAAGAGAAGCCGATTTTTGAAAACTTACCACTGGAATGACTGGCTCAATAACAGAGCCAGCCATACCAGTGGCAAAATTTCAAAATAGTCTTCTCTTGAAATACAAATGGACATTCAATAAGAAAATATTCGTGATATTCTTGACAAAATTTATCTGTTAACGGGTTACCTCTCATCACATTTGATTTGGTAGAATGAGACAGACCACCGTTCGTGACGTCTGGTGATTTCATTCAACTGTATTTTAATGTAATTTTCAGAACGTTGAGAGTGATACGCTGAGCTCAAGTATCACAGAGGATGGTATTCTGGTGATACGCGGTACAGTGAAACAGTCAGATGAAGACGGTGCCGCTGAACGCGTCATAAACATTGAACGCTCGAAAGATGGAACGACAAAGAAGGAAACAGATGGACGTACACAAGAGAAGAGTGAATAGCGAACGGAATGACAAGGCAGTTATTACGACGCGCTGTCTAAGTTTGTGCGTTGACTGTACTCTTGCATATATATTGCACGGTTATACAATACACCTAAGAAATAGCTTTTAAACATGTTTCCAAAACTAAATAAAACGTTCTGGTCAATATTTTGAACATAGATGGATTGGAAGACATTTCTACCTTGTCCCCCAATCCAACTAGGCCCCTCTGTTCCTCATATACTGCCTCGGTAGCCTGAGCGTAAGAAACGTGAAACTGAAACTGTAGAAAATATTCAACAAAACATTTACAATTGTTTTGGAAACGTTTTAGCTTATTTATGAGTTGTAAAACAACATTTATTAATATCCCAATTTATAATTTAATGGATAAATAAAAGTAAGCATTGGATCTGTTAACTTGTCCCTTTGTACAAGTTAATCCTACTGGCTCGATAGAGAGTCCAAGGTACACAGCAAACATTTCCCGAAACATTTGTTCTGAAACAAATGTTTTAGGCAACTCTTCATAGAGTGTGTTAGATGTTTCACTGAAACAAATGTTTCCTAGGAAATATTTCCGAAAATCTTTCAGTTAAAACATTTGTTCCTGGCAGTGTGCCCTGAGCGAAACAATTCTTGAAAACACTATATTACAATCAACCAATCAGCGCCAGGGTGAAGTAATAACCATTTTGTTATGTCATTCCCATAACATGTCACGTGAGTACTTCACCCCGGCGCTGATTGGCTGATTGTAAAATAATGTGGTAAAAGTGTTTTGCTCAACGCAGTGCCAGAAACAAATGTGATGTCAGAGAACATTTTCGAAAATATCAAACAGGTTTGATTTCCGAAACATTCTGGTCTGAAACAATTTTTTCAGTCAAATTTTCAATGCACACTACAAACATTTGTGTCCAAAACATTTACTGGAAACAAATGTGTTACCCGAATGTTCGTAGTGTGCGTTGAATGTTTGACTGAAACAAATGTTTCAGACCAGAATGGTTCGGAAATCAAACCTGTTTCATTGACATTTCTAGCTTAGCTCTGCCCACTTTTTTGCGCGTTTTTGGATCGATTTATATACATTGAACGCAAAATTCTTAAAATTCCAAGTAAGCTGTTGAATATTTTGAAACTAATTTGACTTGGTGTTGTTGCTGCCGATTGCAGCAACAGCGCCCAGGCAAATTGGTTTCAAAAATATTCGACTGAATGTTTATTAAATTGTAACCCCATCAAAGACACAATTCGTACACTTGACGCACTTTTCTGGCTTCATGACGAATTATTCTCCATCATTTGTGATTGTGACGTCAGCCTACATGAGATATAACTGATTATGACGTCATATACTTGAATTGACAGATCGAATCCGTCCTTAGAAGTAGGCTGAATAATCA
>CM067366.1:9357231-9489731 GCA_034401795.1 Chaetoderma sp. LZ-2023a
CATGTAATCGCCATTGACCGTGTAAAACATTGTGGCCTGGGTGTAAATAAATTGAATTGAATTGAATTGAATTGATACAATATCACGCACGGCCTGTATTTATCAGGACAGACAATGAAATTCCCAGGGCATCAAGTTCTGTAGTAGGCCTATAGATGAAGCATCGTCAGAGATTTAGTAAAAAGCAGTGGAAAATGTACCAGCTACGGTAAGATAGATAAAACATCGAGGCCACGTGATCTCTTCCACATATAGAGGATCTGGAACGAGGTCCCATTTCATATCACTATTATCAACCGAGTTGAAAATTATCGCATTGCACTAGGTTTAGCCAATGTAATGCGATAATTTTGGACGAGGTTGCTAATAGTGATATGAACTGGGCCTTTTGAGATATTGTTTGTCTTATGGTCTGATATTTTGACACATTTTGCAATAAAGTCGATTCCCGAAACCCATTTGAACGCATAATTTTGTTTTCGTCGCGGTGACGCATCACGCGCTACGAGTTTTGACCAATGCGTCACAGAGAATGAGGACAAACAAAACATATTCGTATAATATTTACATTACAAAATTTAAATCAACAACATAATCCAGTCTTGTTTACATTTTCGCTCTGTTCGTCGCTAGGAAATAGTTGCGGTGTCACGGACCATGCATGATTATAGGTGTTATGCCTTGCTTAGTCACATATTTGCAGGAGTGTTTCGCCCAGTATTCAATATCAGTTTCAATTTTTGCCGAGTGTTAAGCACGAGGGCCAATATAGAAATTGATATAGAATACTGGGTGAAATATGAGTGCAAATATGCGACAAAGCATATCATAGCATATTTATTTCATACATTACATTTTAAAAATTTAGTCTAACAGTAGGCTCTATGCTACAACCAAGTTACGGTAGCTTGTTTTAAATCTAATAATATATCTGACCGCGTTATATTACATTGACCAGATTAACACTGATTGCAATACACTAACTGGCGACTCATCTTCCGCATAGGCAAAATGTCAATTACTAATCAATTTCATATCGTATGTTTACTAGTCGTTGTCTGCTAACAGATATTCACAAATCCATCAAGTATGTTTATTTGATGGGCTTCTAATAATAAGAATAGTAATAATATCGGCGTTTTATTTGGTTAAATATTGTATTTACAAGAAATGAATTTAGAAAACACAATCAAACTAGCGGAATTGTAACAGATATTTCGTTATTAACAGATTAGCTTTTGAAGCGGCCAATAGCAGCCATTTAAAAATTTTCGCTAGGAGGGCAGGATGTGCTGTATTTGCCTTGATATATAGCCATGAAAAAATGTCCGTATTATGGCCTATATCTCAATACTATGAAATAATTAGCGTTATTTAACCAATGAAAATCTTTCGTTGAGTGTTACGAGTGTTTTCATATCGAGAAATATGGAACAGGCTCAAAGCCTTGTTTCCATGATGAAAATGATTATGATGTTACTTGGTAATTCACCTTTCCAGAGTACCCACCATCATATGACGTCATAATGAACCGCGTGACATGTACAATGGCATCATAATGAATGACGTCATGAATGACGTCGATAAGTACGCCACGAACGCATATTTGAAGACGGTCTATGCGTTGTTGTAGAAATTGTTTGCTTTTACTGTTTAATAAATATTATGTTGGATATTTTGAAACTAATTTGACTGGGCGCTGTTGCTGCTATAGGCAGCAACAGCACTCAGTCAAATTAGTTACAAAATATTCAACAGCTTCCCTGTATAGTTTCAGGAAATTTATAGCAGGGGCATTTGGGGATCGATCAATCCAACACGGCGAGGTGTGGGTGGAGCTTAGCTAGTGATGGGCGGGGCATAGCTAAAATGGAAAGGACCATTGTTCGTGATTTTGAACTTCTACTCCTAATGTTTGTGATAATAGGTTGTATGAGCAAATAGAGAAATCAACGAACTACGGTACGGTAGCTGTATAATGCGAGCACGTGCCCTTTACTACAGAACATGCACGTTTCAAGCCTTACATAGCAGAATCACTACATAAATACACTACACTGCAAGTAGTATGGTGTTGGACATAGATAGCGGTGTGCTTTAGACACGGAAAGTTATCGTGTACTACAACATGCATGTCAAGACATGAGAACTGTTGAGTTCATGCAATCGAGAAGTAGGTAATCACTGGTTTACATGCCGTTGAGGGATTATTATCTCCTATAATTTTAGTCAATGAAATAGCACAGAGCTGTCACTACAAGGGCCTTACCGTGGCAACAACCTTACAGAGCAAAACTCAGTACTCCTCGCCATGTTTCATTTCAACCAGTCACTGGAAGGACACATCAGCGCGCACACCAATAACGAGACAACGACTTCAGTGGAATCACTGGACAAATCATTGGACTATCTTCTGTCTCTCCCGTCAGTTTTATTTCAGGCGCCGATGTACATATGTCTATGTGTCGGTGTTCCAGCAAATGCGGTATTGATCTACTATTTGTTCAGATCAGGTAAGTATCGGTCACTTACATTCTGTACGATTACCAGCCTAGCAATCGCCGACTTTGGTACTTGTCTCACGTGGTCTTTGGTGTATTTCTTTATATATCCTATAATGGAATCATATGTACCGGATGTGTTCTGCCCTGTCCTGGGATATTGTGCATTTACGTTTATTTCCGTCAGTATGTATCATTTACTGCTGTTTTCCGCAATTCGATTCTACCAGTTACTTTATCCATTACACTCACAAGCATATCTGACAGTGAAGCCCATAGTTTGTGCCTGTGTTGTCATATGGACGATGAGCCTCGTGAGTGCCCTCCCACTTCTCTGGTTTTCCAAAGCAACCTATATGTTTACTGGAGAGAAACTATTCAGATCTTGTGACTTTTATGGGAACTACGCAATTAGAGACATGCTAAGCCATCTCATTGCTTACTTTTTGCCTGCAGCAGCAATAATAAGTCTGCATGTTATAAAGTTCTTTCGCACAAACAGGAAACAATCAGTGGAAAATCTGACAGATCAAAATCGAAGAGGCACATTGTATAAAGCTGTGGTTATAATGATTATAGCTTTTTTCGTGTCGTGGTTACCTTGTTTCATTCATGACAGCATGCACTTCATATTTAGTGTACCGTTATATGATTTCCACATGTCTCTATATCTCATTACAAACAGCAGCCTAGTGCTTAACAACTGTGCCAATCCCTATATATACATGTTAATAGCAAAGCCCATTAGACAGGATATTATTAACTACATGGTACCTGCATGGTGCAGGAGACGAAAGGAAAACTCGGATTAGTACTGTTGTTCTCTTCTTCTTCTTCTTCTTTTCGATCACTGGTATCACACTTGGAGAGCCGTTCTCAAGATGAAATATGTGGTTTTCTGCAGTTCTTCCACAGGCCCATACAGCTTTTAAAAAAAAGAGGTTGACAAAGGCCATATCTCTTCTCTCAGCAGCTGATACGTACTGCAACACTGAAATATGTGCTCTGTGGTCTGTTCTGCTTCTCCACAAGGACAAGCGGGCGATGTCGTAAGGTGGAACCGCCTGTACATGTGTTGGTTTAGTCTGTTATGTCCAGTTCTGAGACGAAAAATGGTCACTTGCTCTGGCCTCGAGAGATGATCGTAGGCATCTTCTGATTGAGGTGTTGTTCTCTTATCTAGTATGTCGTCGCCGCCGCCGCCGCCGCCGCCGCCGCCATTGTCGTTGTGGTTGCTTGCACCAACATTGTGACTACAGGTTTATTAAGTGATGACATACATCTGGGACCGCCTATCTTCTTTTAATAATTTGCACCCCCACCCCCTGTCTCAGTTTCAAGAGACCTATCGGGGTAAGCTATTGAACACATTGGATGTAAAGGACCTTTCCAGTTTATCCAGCAAATATATGACTTCATAATCAACCACGTGACGCGTAGGATTACGTCATAATCAATGACATCATAAATTACGTAGATAACTTCGTTACAAACGCTTAATTGATGACGAACTATGCGTTGTTGGACGAAGTGTGTCTTTACTAATTAATAAAGACACTGTTGAATATTTTGAAACTAATTTGACTGGGCCTATAGCAGCAACAGAATCCAGTCAAATTAGGTTCAACAGCCTGCTTGCATAGTTTTCTGGAAATTAATAATCAGGCTGTTCAGGGATCGCTCGATCCCAACACGGCGAAGTGTGAGCGGAAGTTAGCTAAAGATGGGATAAAGATGGGCGGGTCATAGCCAAAACAAGATCCTTCCATTTTACTGCAACCTGTTGAAATAGCTTCCAGAAACATTAGGTTCAGAATACTCAACACAATATTCCTAATATCATAAAGAACTTCTCATTTCTCATGAATCCCAGCAGTTTAACTGAAGTTATTGAAAGGAAACAATTACATATTTTATGATTTTTCAAGTATTCAAGGGGAATAACTGTGATCGATCTGAACCCATTTCACCGATATGCAATCCCCACCGAGGTCTTGTCATAAGGAGGTGATATTCTAAATTTGAAATGAATCCATTAAAGCTAACTGAAGTTATCGAACGGAAGCGTCATATTTTTCGATTTTTCATGAAATCAAGGGGATAACTCTGATGGTTTTGACATATTTCGCCGATATGAACTCCCCACCGAGGCCTTGTCATAAGGAGTTGACATTCCAAATTTGAAATGAATCCATTCGAGCGACGATGTTGGGGGACTGTTGAAACATAGGGAACATATATAATTCTTTGGATTCATAATTGTACCATTAGCCCAATCGGGCCCCGAACAAAGCCCACATGAAAGCCCGCTCAGACATTATTGAGATTTATCAAAAGTAATAAACATTCATCATGCTTTATGCTTTGAGATTTAATGGGGAAAATAATTGTACACATGGTATGAAATACAGGGAGCATAATTCTTGATCAAATCGTAATTGTACTGATTGCCCAACCGGGCCCCGAACAGAGCCCACACGAAAACCCACTCAAAGTCCTAGCCCACTTTGCCCTTACTCAGCCCAGTCAAAAGTTATATAAACTTCGATCGTGCTTTAGACTTCGAAATTCAATGGGAAATATAATTTTTCAAATGAAATGAAACACAGGGAACATAATTCTTAAGATTTAAAATTGTATCAATAGGCGGAACAGAGCCAACACGAAAACCCGCTCAAAGCCCTAGCCCACTCAGCCCTTTCTCAGCCCTGTCAAAATTTAAAAAGCTATGTCATGAAATATTCTTTGCGATTTAATTGGGGGAATGATTTTTCACATGAAATGTGACACAGGGAATATAATTATCACATTTTGTAATTTGACCAAAAACCCAATCGGGCCCCGAACAGAGCCCAAACAAAAGCCCACTCAAAGCCCTAGCCCACTCAGCCCTAATCAGCCCAATCAAAACCCTAGTGGGGCCCACTCGGGCATGCTGGCTGGGATAGGACGTTGGTACAGGCTGCTTATATATTCACAGTTCACATCATTATCATAACGATGACAGTCTTGTCAAGAATCATGTGTCATTGCTGAAGAGTATGATGTTTGTCACTATTATTTCAAATTGTCGGCAGAGAAATTAGAAATTGTCTCACACAGCAAGAACAGGTAGATGATCTTTTTGCTGAAAACATTTGTTCATGATTCATGGTCATCTTATCTCATTCGGGTTTTCATGCTAAAGATAAAAAACACCACACTATGTTTAAGGTAGTCGTTTAACACAAGAACATCATCCCCCCCCCCCCTAAATCAGACGGCCACTATAGACCAATTTCATACACCATATTTGAGCAATTTTGATAACATTATTGCATAATTATTTTACAGAATTATTTTTTGTTGTCGTGATTTAAATACACTTGTACAACCAAATTTGTTCACTAGCCAACATATCTTAGCCATTTAAAACTGTTCCAATTGTTCCAACATTTTGATTATCAACTTTAGGCCTATATAAACTTTGCAAACCGACTGCCTATAGTTACCTATACTTCATTCTGGGCGCACATATCTGATCGGACCAGGCTAATACACTAGCCATCTCCGCCAAATTTACTAGTCATCTCCGCCCACAAGACTCTCCATGCCTGCCCACTACTGGTGCCATTACTGCAAACTTTTTACTGGGAGGAAATGGGCGGGCGAACTTGGTGAAGGATGGAGATCACCACAAATCGACCCAATCCTATAAGATAATCCATGGATTTAGGACATCCCACATAGTAGATTCTTTGAATTGAAAAACAGCAACAGAACAAGAGGACATAATTTAAAATTGGTCAAACACTGATCCTGCCCGCAGATGTTGTTAATTTCAAGCCAATCAACCAGTTAAAATATCAACTGGACAGACATTGGGATATAACAGACACTGACTGTCTGTACTAATAATGTCTAGAACATGTACAGCATGTTAGACCTATAAGAAAATCCATGGATTTGAGGACATCCCACATAGTAGATTCTTTGAATTGGAAAACACCAACACAATAAGGGGATGTAATTTAAAACTGGTCAAACACCGATCCTGTGCCACACTAAGGACAAACTGATTGGCAAATAGAGTAGTGAATAAATGGAAACCACAACTGCTGTTAATTACAAGACAAACAATCAGTTCAACAATCAACTGGACAGACATTGGGATAGCACAGACACTGTCTAAGCGTACTAATAATGTCTAGAACATGCATAGCATAAATAGATAGATTAGTAATCAATGTTTAAGGACTGGGTGTGAAAACCATGTCAGTGCAAAGATATAATAATATTAAAATATTAACACAGAGATAGTATGAGAGCCATTATGTATTTATGTATATACTCATTGCAGTAGTCTACCTACAAATATTGTGTTTATCTTAAAATGTCATAATGAGATAACCAACAGATAATTAACCGCACAAGGGTATGTCATTGCTGGATCGTTGGGAGTGGGCGTGGGAACGTGTTTGTCCACATTGAGGCAGCCTGACCATATTGATTTGAGGTTGTGATTGCACAACTCATAAAATGAACACAATAATTGTAAATGCAGAGTTGTGCAGTCACAACCTCAAATCATTATGGTCAGGCTGCCTCAATGTGGACAAACACGGTTCCACGCCCACTCCCATCGGTATAATGTTATATTCTGGATAGCCAACAGATAACTAAATATATGTATATAAGTTGTTGCTGGATCAATGAGATTGGGTGTGGAACTACGCTGGTCTCCATTGTGATAGCTTGGTCCTATTAATTTGGAGATGTATTATAGTAGCAAACAAATGATTAAATCTAATGTAAATATCACTGCTGGATCAATTGGATTCGGTGTGGAACCACGCCAGTCCATATTGTGATAGCTTAAATGTAAGGATTGGGTGTGGTAACTGTGCCAATCTATTCTATATCACTTGTGTATATTTCATTATGTTATGTGATAACCACTAGATAAATTCATATATTAGCCTATTTTATAGAACTACACCTTATTGGCTACATATTGCCTTATATAGTAGTTATTGTAGATATCTACATGTAGGTGCAAAAAATAATAATGGCATTTGAGCTGATTTTAATCAATGTTCTTAAATGGGTTCTATACGTGTATTATATATATATATATATATATATATATATATATATATATATATATATATATATATATATATATATATATATATATATATATATATATATATATATATATATATATATATATATATATATATATATATATATATATATATATATATATATATATATATATATATATATATATATATATATATATATATATATATATAATATATATATATATATATATATATATATATATATATATCTGAATTCCCAGAAACTCTACTTCACGGCAATGATACACGTACATCTAGGCTGTTGAATATTTAGAAACTAAATCGACAGGAACCTGTGGCTATCTTAGACAGCAACAATTCGTGTATAAGATCATCATTAATTAGTTAGGTTAATAAAGTTGAAATTTTAAATGATAATTACTAATAAAGTTAATTTTATTCTAAATAATAGTTATTTAACGAGCTTAATGCATTTGATATTAATTGAAAACGGTTGACTGGACTAGTTTCAAAATACCCAAAAGTATAATTATTAAGTTTTAGCTGAATTTCGTGTTTTGTTATTTTGGTTTCAAGGGGTTAAATTCGTTAAATAATGGATTTTATATAGTATTTGAGTTTTATATAAAACTATTACATTCAGACAAAAAATGTTCCCCATTTAATATTAATATTGTTATATCCACTTAGTGAATGTGACTTTGAACTCAGTAGTAGGTTCTTATCTGTGGCTTAATAACATTCGCGTGTTTGGGTTTTATAGCGGCACCCACAATAGCCCGCTGCCAATGCGCTGACTGTCTACACATGTATAATGAGCCGTTCCAGTTTTAGCTATGCCGCGGCGATCTCTAGATAAGCTCCACCCAGACATCGCCCGTGTTGGGATCGATCGCAGAACTAACTGACTATCAATTTCCAGAAAACTATCCAGGTAAGCTGTTGAATATTTTGAAACTAATTTGACTGGGATCTATTGCTGCCTATGCGTGCACGCATGTCTAATATTAAAGGCGACACGATGACGCGATGATGTCCACGCTGAAAGCTGGCATAGAAGCTAACCATTTTTCGAGATTACTGCAGATTCTAACTCGAATAAGATGGGTCGCCTGTCCCTCATTATCGAAAAACCTATAAAAATGTGCACATGGAATTTCCGAAAGAACTTTTATAATCAGGCGCCTTTAATTTTAGAAAGGCGTGCTTGAAGATGAAGGTCGAGTCATCACGCTGTGGATGGAGCAGGAATCCGATCACATGACCACTGTCTACGTGGCAACGACATTTTCCTGAAAATACCCCACAAGCACGATCGCTGGAAAACGCCAGTCCTTAATACCTCAGCAAATAATGAGCCGATTCTGAAGCCCCTGAACAGTATCAAGATAACATAACATACTCAGTTTACAGTTATATAATAATATACAATAATAGAACATATTTATAGTTTTGTAATGCACTCTGCTAAGAATTATGATTGGATGGCTTGAGGAAATCTTCGATGTTTGCATTCTACAATGGTCGAAGCTGCAACAAAGATGAAGATGATATTGACATCGTTGTTCTATGCGCACGCTACAACTCTACGTCACTTATGTGTAATATCTCTTACTGGTGGCAGTTATATAGCCACCCGAATTCTCGGTCATCATCTTAACTGTGGCTCTCTCTGAAATATCCTGGTTGATACTGGATGCATTCTGTTCTCTAGAACACTATACATTTGATGTCCTCGACATTGACCTTTGTATAGACCTCGACCTCTACATGGAAATCTGTGTAGTTGTGAACATGGTTGCGCTTCCAAAGGCATGACACATGGCTGTATTAATCATGAGGTTTCAAATTCAAGAGATTCCAAACTATATGCTGTTGAATCACGAGCGGGAACTTTTCCATTTCTGAGTCTTGCTCATCATCCCTGGAGTCTCTGCCATCTGATTCGACATCCAAGTATTTTATAGTACCAGGACGCAAATTCTTCCACAGATTCGGATCATTAGTAGGCAGAGATATTTCTGATGTGTGTTCTTCAGTGATTGATGGAATCAAATCCGTGGGTGTCACTTCTAATGGACAGGCCAAGAAACCTTCTACTACTAATTCAAGGGATGTTGAATTGAGTCTAATTGATTCACCAGTGGCCATTTCTGAGTAAGCTTGGAGACTGAACACGAAATCAATAAATTGTTGTTCCTTATCATCAATTAACCCCAGACCACATGGTACTGAATAGTTCCACTCAGATGGATTTTCTAAAGGATTGCTCAGTCTATGTTGAATGGGTAGTCTCCACAATGGTTGGACTATCTGGGACATTTGTTTGAATAGGTAGAGATGCCACACTATGGAAAGTATCATCATTGATGGTATCTCATATTTCATCACCTGGAAGGTCAGTCTGACATGAGACATCATTTGGAGAACGATGAATTTCACAATCAATATCCTCACCAACACATAAGCTGAGGCAATCAAAGAGTAACACATGGATTTTGTGTTGTGATCAGCCTGTTCATATGTCACATCAGAGTTATGACATATTACTGTACAAGGCCCTTTCCAATGATAACTCAGCTTTGCAGTGAGCCCTTGTTGCCTCTGACTGTCTTTAATCCACACTGGATCACCAGACATATATAGCATTCCATATACAGTGCTGGCATGCCACGATGTCTGTCTTCTATGACGATCTTTGAGTTCACTTTGAATTCAGTCATGAGCTGGTATACTACTTCAACATATTGAGATGGGCTGGTCTTTTCACCAGGAACACGTGGCATTGTAACATCCAATGGTAATGTAATTCTATACGAATGAAGAACAAAGGGTCAACGTATATCCCAATGTCGTTGATTGGTGTTTTAAAACTTTTGTCAACATAGCTGCCATTGTTCGATTAAAATGCTCCATCATTCTATCACCATGAGGTTGGACAGGTGTCGTTCTGGTTTTCTTAATTTAAAAAGTCTGCACATTTCTTGGAGAATAGTAGTTCTCCTAGTCACATTCCCCACTGAATTCAGGGGGAGGATGATCCGGGTGTTGCCAGGGGTTGGGACGATAGGGGTAAAGCCAGGGGGTACCATGTGGAAAGCCGACGGAAGGAGGTGTGAGGCTGGTTGGTAGTGTTGCGTGGGTGGTGGTGAGTGGTGTGGTGCATAACATGGTACCGAGATCCGATGAGTTGGATCTCGGGTGTGCATGTAGTGGGTGGATGGTGGTGGGTTTGGCCTATGGGATGCTGCAGGTCGGATCAGGTATTCATGCATGCATGCATGCATCTATAGCAGGCTTCGTTTGGTCTCTCTGAAGTGCGCCCTCTGTATGGCGGTGGGGCCTGAGAAGATACTGGGTATCATATAGTGCATGGGTGTACACTGTGTACAGTTGCTCCATATTTCTTGAGCTAGTTCTCTTTGTTCAAATCTCAGTGCAGGAGAGCGGAAGAAGCGCCGAGGTACGGGAGAAGAGGTATGCATAGGCGGTGTAAGGTGATGATAATCGCCCTCAAATGAAGGCGGCCCTCGTCGCCGTGGCACAGGGGACACATTTCGGTGGGTGGTCATGATCGGTGAGAGTGGTCTCCTCATAGGAGGTACGTGTCGAAGTTTGTAATCGGGCATTGGTGCATGCCGATCAGGGGAAGCTTCATATACGGTTTGTTATTATATATTAGCCTCAGAAGCGTCCAGAAACGCCTCCTTGCTAATCGGTGAGTAAACTCGCCGTGGAGGGTGTGTGTGTGTGGGGTCATGGACTACATTCACAGTCTGGATGGTTACATGGTGTGCCATCCCGAGATTGGCATGCTGCCCTACGGGTAGGTGGTAGGTCAGTATACCGATTGTAGAAGAATGGTGGTGTGAATAGGTTGGGTGGGCGTAGGTACGTGTGATGCTTGGGGACCCACATCAGGCACCACTTGTCACGTCGGCGTGCCCGAGTTGTTCCTCGTAGAGACGTTAAGTTCTGTATGCAAGGTACGGATTATTCCGATGTAGTTACTGATTAGATCTTGGGGTATCCTGTTCGTTGGAGGTGGGAGTCGGACACTCAGCTGAGTACAAAAGCCAGTCTCTTGGAT
This sequence comes from Chaetoderma sp. LZ-2023a, assembly GCA_034401795.1. Lineage (NCBI taxonomy): Eukaryota > Metazoa > Mollusca > Caudofoveata > Chaetodermatida > Chaetodermatidae > Chaetoderma > Chaetoderma sp. LZ-2023a. Next base: position 9,368,910 of record CM067366.1, read on the forward strand.
CGGCATAACAATCACGTTCTAGTGAGTTCGTGCAGATATTCCTACACAGATCATAGTTGACTACCACAACCTCATCCATGCTAATCATGAGCCCCGTGTGTCACAAATGCATGATGTCAATGGTTTATATTGTTGTGGAAGTGACGTAGTTTGGCGCAATCTAACATGCTGCCAAAGGTTGGTTTATGTTGATTTCAGCCAAAGTTTGACTGGCTGATTTAGTGAGAATTATATACATCCCAGCCGCTAAATATCTCACCTATGCTTACTTATCCTAACAGAACAATAGAGACGGAAGGTTAACAAGGACTTTTACGATATATAAAAGCACCGTAAACTATTTATGGCTTGGTCGAAGAAATTCCTGACAGACTGCTTGAGACTGGCTTCTTGACCTTCCTAAGTCGCCACAGATTTGGTCTGCCTGGCATGTGTTGTGCCGCGAGCTAATGTGTGGGAATCAAGCTGCATAGACCTGATTTCTAGGAGTTAACGCTTAGACTTGAAGTTAGGTTTAAATACATGTTACCCAAGTTTCACTTCTGGGCCAATAATTAATGAGTTAGTTTTCAGTGACTTCCTACTTTGGCAGAAAGTTATTATCCTAGAGGTATCATAAGATACAGAGGGAAGTGTGATGCGTCTTCATTAGGATTGGGTCCACCGAGAAACCGAAGTGATTTCAGTGATGGCGCAACCGAACTGAAGGAGGGACTTAAATATAAAAAATACAATTAGCCGAAGATGGGCCAGAGTTAGTTACAAATTGAGATGATTGCTGGTGGCTCTTTTGCTATGTGGCGCTTCTTTCTGGACTCTTTTGCAGGTATTTAGCCACTGGACGTTTGTGGCACCTGAAGCTGGCTTTACAATAAACAGCCGCTTTATCAAATACAGTAATCGGCTCGGCTTGTTGACAGTTCCAATGCAAATAGCTGAGCTACTACCTATGTTAGATTAGACCGAACTTGTGTCGTTATTAGGCACACAAAGGGTTTCTTAGTGTGACGTGCTGATATTGAGAATTCTTAAGGCTAGTGTACTATTGTTGTTGTATTATTTTAGATCGCGTATGCGAATACAATATATAACATATAATGATTGGTGGCAAAGATATAATTATATATAAGTTCTAAATGAAGAACGGCACAGGCCGTGGAATAAGAGACAATATGTATTTAGTAATGGGCCGCAACTGTCCATAAAAAGTACACATAATAGTCGTCGGCGTAATGTTAAGAATTATACAAGGGAAAAAATTAAAAGGACTTTCAAGTTGGCCTATTAGTCATTGGTGCATGAAAGTGAAAATATGTGGCGAGTTACAAATGGCACAGAAAAATCTTTACACTAGAAAAAGCAATAACGTGTTATGGCTGTGGAAGAGACCAACATATGAAGTGGTCCGAATCTGTTAAACAACGCAGGTGGATAGCGTTGGATGTAGCATGAGAGTTCGGTGAAGGAAAATAAAAGTTTCACGAAGAGGTTAAAGTTGGCAACAGCACGAACTGTGCGGCAACCTCAGGTGCTGCATGGCAAGCAATGTTCAGAACAGTGAAGAGAAATGCAACAGTAGTAACGAATTCAGCCCAAGGATTCTTGTCGATTATACAAATATTCGAGTGATGCAGAGATTCGTCTTAGCCGGAAACCAGTTGACACAGTCTTTTCGGCCCAAATGGGATTGGACGGAAGTGAGGTAGCACGGTTTTAGCACTACTATGATGAGCTATACCACTTTCAGTTATGGTACAGATAAGAGATGGCGAGATATAATCGTGGCTATAGGACGGCTCACGAGTCAGTTCACAATATGAGTTTTGAGTACGAGTCTCGATATGAGATATATTACTTTGCTGGTGCACTGTTCAGGGGAATCTGGTGCGCTTTTGGCTAACCTACAGTGCTGGCCCCAACGATTCATGTAGTTCCATTTTAGCCCCAATTTAGAATGCAAAATCAGTATTTTGGTAATGGGTGGATTCGGAAGGCACATGGAGTTACTGATGGAATCACGTTGGGCTGATGCTTATAACAGGGCAATATGTGCTTGATAGCTTCACAATATACGTCCGTATTGAACGATCACACCATCTCGACTGATTTTTATAAGAAGAAGTTATTGGTTTGATTAATGTCTATCGATTCGCTGATTCTAGGTCCCATCCACGCCATTCTATGCTGGTTTTATTTCACTCTATTATTGGTAACTTCGCCAGTTTTACACTGGTACCAATTTATACCCCTGTGTGGAGAGAGGCGACAAGGAGTGAAGGAGATTGCCTATATTTCCAGCGAAATGTCTATTAGATAGTCTTTGTAACTAGTATACAATTTATACGGAAATGAGAAAGTTACCCGTCTGTCGACGGAAATAGTAAAGTTGAAGTTTGCCCATTAACAGAGATGGCTGTACATAATATTAGGCAGTTACGTAACTTGGTACACGGTGCGGGATGCATCGCATAACTCTTGCGGCGCACCCAGCAAAGTTCCCCCAGACTGTGGTCAAAAAGTGAATTAAACACACACGACATGCAGTGCATAGATTGAAGTCCACTTTTCAGCATGGTTGGCAGATCCGGCGAGTCATCCACCAAGAATCACCGTCAGCCCTACATTCCGTCGAATCACATCCCGGGCCCGCACGGCCCTTTCCGCAGAGGTGTTCCCTTAGGAAAGTCCGGATGCGGAAAATATAACTTTAAATTTAGTTTATTAGCCCCGGATGGCCGTCCGGGGGTGTCAAAAAACTGGTGGAAGCCGAGGACGTCCTACCACCGCTGATGTGCTGGGATCCGTAAGACACCGGTTGATGTGAGAATCACCTGTAGGTCAGCAGTTCCATCCGTCCTCCTGATGGTCCAGAGGTCCTGCGCGGGCCGACTTCCAGACCGGCGATGCTCCAGATTCTCGATTTTCACCCCTTTTATACTACTTGTGACGTCAGAGGCAGATGCCTCAGCCAATCAGCGGCGGAGCAGTAGCCAATCAACGTGCAGCTAGATCAGTGACGTATTTACCACGTTCTAGAACATTCTAGATCTATTTATGCATACACGGGATTACAGCGTCAAAAGCAATATTTCGAAGATAATTTAAGGGGGTTTTCGCGGATAACTTGGCCATTTCTGGGACGATTTTAAAATGGTTAACAGTCCTAAAAAGTTCGTTTTATTCTGGTCCCGATCGATACCAAGAACAACGAGAACGGAATAATTAATGGTTTTACGAGTACCCACTCGGTACACTATAGGCACGCACTCGCTTCCAATTTCGTGACGTGTTGTCAGGGAAGCTCGGACGCGCACGCATGCGCACCACGCGTTTTATCAGACTGCCAATTTTAACGAAAACCTCTCTTAGAGGGCTTATCTACGCATACTATCCTACCCAGGGGTGGCGTGCTTGGAGCGAATCCGGAGTGGCCGTTCTGTACCCAGCTTCGCTGGGACAGTCAGTACCCGTCCGGTTGGTCCGCGCTACACTACCTCATATGACATGCCAGTTCTAACGTTGGCCTTGAGAATATTGCCTACCTCATACGACATGCCAGCTCTAACATTGACCTTGAGGATATTGCCTACCTCATATGACATGCCAGCTCTAACATTGGTCTTGAGGATATTGCCTACCTCATACGACATGCCAACTCTAACATTGACCTTGAGGATATTGCCTACCCATTACGACATGCCAGCTCTAACATTGGTCTTGAGGATATTGCCTACCTCATACGACATGCCAGCTCTAACATTGGTCTTGAGGATATTGCCTACCTCATACGACATGCCAGCTCTAACATTGACCTTGAGGATATTGCCTACCTCATATGACATGCCAGCTCTAACATTGGTCTTGAGGATATTGCCTACCTCATATGACATGCCAGCTCTAACATTGACCTTGAGGATATTGCCTACCTCATACGACATGCCAGCTCTAACATTGGTCTTGAGGATATTGCCTACCTCATATGACATGCCAGCTCTAACATTGACCTTGAGGATATTGCCTACCTCATACGACATGCCAGCTCTAACATTGGTCTTGAGGATATTGCCTACCTCATATGACATGCCAGCTCTAACATTGGTCTTGAGGATATTGCCTACCTCATATGACATGCCAGCTCTAACATTGACCTTGAGGATATTGCCTACCTCATATGACATGCCAGCTCTAACATTGGTCTTGAGGATATTGCCTACCTCATATGACACACCAGCTCTAACATTGGTCTTGAGGATATTGTCTACCTCATATGACATGCCAGCTCTAACATTGGTCTTGAGGATATTGCCTACCTCATATGACACACCAGCTCTAACATTGACCTTGAGGATATTGCCTACCTCATATGACACACCAGCTCTAACATTGGTCTTGAGGATATTGCCTACCTCATATGACATGCCAGCTCTAACATTGACCTTGAGGATATTGCCTACCTCATACGACATGCCAGCTCTAACATTGGTCTTGAGGATATTGCCTACCTCATATTACATGCCAGCTCTAACATTGGTCTTGAGGATATTGCCTACCTCATATGACATGCCAGCTATAACATTGACCTTGAGGATATTGCCTACCTCATACGACATGCCAGCTCTAACATTGGTCTTGAGGATATTGCCTACCTCATATGACATGCCAGCTCTAACATTGGTCTTGAGGATATTGCCTACCTCATATGACATGCCAGCTCTAACATTGGTCTTGAGGATATTGCCTACCTCATATGACATGCCAGCTCTAACATTGGTCTTGAGGATATTGCCTACCTCATATGACATGCCAGCTCTAACATTGGTCTTGAGGATATTGCCTACCTCATACGACATGCCAGCTCTAACATTGACCTTGAGGATATTGCCTACCTCATATGACAAGCCAGCTGTAACATTGGTCTTGAGAATATTGCCTACCTCATACGACATGCCAGCTCTAACATTGGTCTTGAGGATATTGTCTACCTCATATGACATGCCAGCTCTAACATTGACCTTGAGGATATTGCCTACCTCATATGACATGCCAGCTCTAACATTGGTCTTGAGGATATTGTCTACCTCATATGACACACCCGCTCTAGCATTGGTCTTGAGGATATTGCCTACCTCATATGACATGCCAGCTCTAACATTGACCTTGAGGATATTGCCTACCTCATACGACATGCCAGCTCTAACATTGGTCTTGAGGATATTGCCTACCTCATATGACATGCCAGCTCTAACATTGACCTTGAGGATATTGCCTACCACATATGACATGCCAGCTCTAACATTGACCTTGAGGATATTGCCTACCTCATATGACATGCCAGCTCTAACATTGACCTTGAGGATATTGCCTACCTCATATGACATGCCAGCTCTAACATTGGTCTTGAGGATATTGCCTACCTCATATGACAAGCCAGCTCTAACATTGGTCTTGAGGATATTGCCTACCTCATACGACATGCCAGCTCTAACATTGGTCTTGAGAATATTGCCTACCTCATACGACATGCCAGCTCTAACATTGACCTTGAGGATATTGCCTACCTCATATGACATGCCAGCTCTAACATTGGTCTTGAGGATATTGTCTACCTCATATGACATGCCAGCTCTAACATTGGTCTTGAGAATATTGCCTACCTCATATGACATGCCAGCTCTAACATTGGTCTTGAGAATATTGCCTACCTCATATGACACACCAGTTCTAACATTGGCCTTCAGGATATTGCCTACCTCATATGACACACCCGCTCTAACACTGGCCGTCAGGATATTGCTGATGCTCTCTGCGGCTCTCACGAGCACAGTGCTCCTCTCTCGGCAACACGGGCAATATGACGCGCACCTGCTTCGATGAACTTTAAATCCGCTGCTCTTCCCTAAATACATGAGAAGTATTAGATAATATTTTTGGATAATTAAGATATATTTTCTGACAGCATGGAAGCATTAATCTCCTCCTTTCCATTCTGAATTCAGATAAACATGGTTTCTAACTTTGCAAGGAGATAGGATTGAACGGAATAATTAGAAAATTAATTAATTAAAAAAACTGTATCAGAGCAGACCTGTTAAAATTCTTCAGTAAACCCTTTAACACACTGTCCATCAAATTAACCCAGCAACGATGTTAAAGGTAAAAACTTGTCAAGAGACTTGTTTTTACAAAGAACTACATGTACGTACCATACCTTCAGGTCTATTATACGCCCCAATATATTAATACATAGTATGTACCCCCCCCCCCCCACGGCCCCCCCCCCCATTCTTGCCCTGATGAAAATGAGCAATATGCGTATAGTAACTCATACCTGAAGAATGTAATGCGGTGTATAATGTAGTAGAACATACCTTTCCTAGGCCAAATGTCTTCGACGTCGTATTGACACTAATGAATATGAGATCTGCTCCTTGAATAGCTGCATCTATCTTGGTGGAGAAGAACAAATTATGACCACGGCACTGGCGAACTACCGCATTCAGGCCAGGCTGAAAAATAGTCTAGAGAAGAATAAATTATGACCATGGGACCGATGAACACAAGAAAGTGAGGCGGGGGTGGGGGGGGGGGGCTCCCGCACCAAAATATTACATGAGTACATCCCTGATATGAGTGTTTATCCATACCATTCACACAGTAAACGTGAATGTAAATCAGTCATGCATGACTAATGCAAAAGCTTTTAATATTAGATACATCTTCTGGTCAAGTTTCGGGCAGTTCTCTCCCAAACTGTAGGAGTTACACCGACAAGATTTTCAGTGATAGACAGATGGACATACATACAGATGTACAGGATATACAGATAAAAAGAATTTAACAATCCGCACATCTTTGTGTGGTGTGCGATAGGTTTGCACAACTATTCGATTATTCGAAAACGTGATTACTCTTTAAAATATGATCGTGGACGATTACAAAAATAAATAATCGAATCATCGAAGCTTTTCAATCTCCAAGATAGTTGTTTCTCAAAATGTAAAGTAACGTACATGGTCTATTAGTAGCCTATGTTTCTATTAGGGCAAAAGGTATTCAATTTCCAAACAAATATCTCTGCGCAAGGTGGGGTTATTTTAGGCCACGTAAATATTGCGTATCCTTTAACATGTTTAATAAATGCCGTTTATTACAACAAAATTAATCCGAAATTTGACGTAAAACGTCCTCGTGAAAAAATATAAATCATGTGATATTAGTAATCTACTCAGGTTAAATTAAATTAAGAAGTATCAACAATTTTTAGAGCGGGTACTCGGATATAAATATCCTGAACTCAGAACTCGGATATCACTATATATTATCATTACGTGATGGTCAACGACATTCGTATCTCGCGAGATCTCCTTTGATACTAGATCAAGATAAGTATTTTCTCGAACAAGTATTTTCTTAAACGAACGAAGCTACGCCTCTATTTATAGATTAGGTAAATAAGTATTGTACTTTAAATTCGATCCGAATGCGGTAAAATGGGTACCCCTTTGATAACAGGATGGGGTATGATCAATGCTATCTGCCTTCCCTGTCTAAAACTCCCATTAGCGCACGCGAGAACATGTCATGCGCCTCCAATCGCAAAAGAATTGTTTTGTTGCCAACATAAAAAGCGATCTCCCGCATTTTAATTCTCGGGCCTTCAAATTTTCTTGCACGTTTGATTCCACTTTGGATCATTTTATGTTGGTCGCTTATGCTGTCTGTGTCTTGCCAGATTGTATCAATATTGTGTTTGGAATTAGTACTCTAATTGTTTATAATAGCATTTCTGAATGCCTATCACTATCTGGTAACTCTCCGGTATCTCTGGGGGCGGTTTTTGTGGTCAGCGATACCAATTTTCGTTCTTTTAGCATTATGTTAACAGCTCCCGTTCGAAGTAAAGTTTGTAGGGTCTTTTCAGATATTATCAATACTAGCGGTCGAACTAGTCGAAATATTCCCTGTTACATAGATATTTGTTTTCAATAAAACTTTATTCAAGTTCCCCCCACCCTAACGCACAATGACATGTACGATATAATCGAAAATCGCGATTATTTTTTCAAAATGATCACGATTATGAAAACTGAATAATCGTGCAACCCTAGTGTGCGATCATTTACACAATTCTCTCTCAAACTGTATGAGTTGTAGCGACAATAGTTTCGGAGATGAACATCTATATGTATGTACCCATGGACAAACCAATACAATTATTTAAAGATTCTGCACATTTTTGAGTGGTGTACACTCATCCTGTCACGTTTCAAACAATTCTCTTTCAAACCCTAGGAGCTACAGAGTTGTGTGTGCGTGCATGTGTGAATTATTTAAACAACTTATCCAGATTAGGATAAAAGAAATGGTGAAAAACAAATTACGACCATGGCTCTGGTGAACAACCTCATAGAGGCCAGACTGAAATGGTGAACATGGTGGAGAAGAACAAATTACAACTTGCCAACAATATCACTTGTGAACAACCTCATCCAAGCTGAAAAGAATAGCTCTGATGAACAACCTCAGCCAGGCTGAAAAGAACAGCTCTGATGAACAACCTCAACCAGGCTGAAAAGAGCAACACTGATGAACAACCTCGGCCAGGCTGAAAAGAACAGCTCTGATGAACAACCTCAGCCAGGCTGAAAAGAACAGCACTGATGAACAATCTCAGCCAGGCTGAAAAGAACAGCACTGATGAACAACCTCAGCCAGGCTGAAAAGAACAGCACTGATGAACAACCTCAGCCAGGCTAGGCAGAAAAGAACAGCACTGATAACAACCTCAGCCAGGTTGAAAAGAACAGCACTGATGAACAACCTCAGCCAGGCTGAAAAGAACAGCACTGATGAACAACCTCAGCCAGGCTAGGCAGAAAAGAACAGCACTGATAACAACCTCAGCCAGGTTGAAAAGAACAGCACTAATGAACAACCTCAGCCAGGCTGAAAAGAACAGCACTGATGAACAACCTCAGCCAGGCTAGGCAGAAAAGAACAGCACTGATAACAACCTCAGCCAGGTTGAAAAGAACAGCACTGATGAACAACCTCAGCCGGATCAGACAGAAAAGAACAGCACTGATGAACAACCTCAGCCAGGTTGAAAAGAACAGCACTGATGAACAACCTCAGCCGGGCCAGGCAGAAAAGAACAGCACTGATGAACAACCTCAACAGGCCAAGCAGAAAAGAACAGCACTGATGAACAACCTCAGCCAGGCCAGGCAGAAAAGAACAGCACTGGTGAACAACCTCAGCCAGGCTGAAAATAACAGCACTGATGAGCAAGCTCAGCCAGGCCAGGCAGAGAAGAACATCACTGATGAACAACCTCAGCCAGGCTGAAAATAACAGTACTTATGAACAACCTCAGCCAGGAAGAAAAGAATACCACTGATGAACAACCTCAGCCAGGCCAGGCAGAAAAGAATAGCATTTATGAACAACCTCAGCCAGGCAGAAAAGAATACCACTGATGAACCTCAGCCAGGCTAGGCTAAAAAGAACAGCACTGATGAACCTCAGCCAGGCTAGGCTGAAAAGAACAGCACTGATGAACCTCAGCCAGGCCAGGAAGAAAAGAACAGCACTGATGAACAACCTCAGCCGGGCCAGGCAGAAAAGAACAGCACTGATGAACAACCTCAACAGGCCAAGCAGAAAAGAACAGCACTGATGAACAACCTCAGGCCAGCCTGAAAAGAACAGCATTGCTTGTAATCCTTAGTAGCTCATACAGGTCAGAAATGACAAATTATTTATGATGCAAGACATAGTCTGTTCATATATTTTGAAACTAATTTGTCTGGGAGCTGATGCTGCCTATGGCAACACAACAGGTCCAAGTCGAATTTGTTTTAAAACATTCAACAGTTACCCAGTATACTGGTACATGTAGTTGTCTTGAAATTCACCGAGGCACCCGGATGTTGATAGCTAATAGAAACATAACAGGTACATGTAGATCTAGGCATTCCAAGTAACCTGTGTGTTGATGAACTCTCCTCTTGTACTTGAAAGCTATTTAATTGGAACCACCAGTCTGCATGATTGATCCATATAGGATGTACATGTAGCATGTGTAGTTGATATGTTAAATATATCCTTTGTTTATACTTTACATTTGTAATTTAGGCCCGTGTGAATGCTTGTGAATTCATGTTTACTGTCCATATTGTGGCAGAAAATCATCTTCTGGTGCAGGGATCAATGGACCGTTCAACTTTTAGCTATGCCCCGCCCATCTCTAGCTAAGCTCCACCCACACCTCGCTCGTGTTGGGATCGATCGATCTCTGAACACTCTGACTCAATTTCCAAAAAAAACTACACATTTAAGCTGTTAAATATTTTGAAACCAATTTGACTGGGTGTTGTTGCTGCCTAAGGCAGCAACAGCGCCCAGTCAAATTAGTTTCAAAATATTCAACAGCATGTTTATTAAATAGCAAAGAATTACAAAGACATACAATTCATACAACGTGTCGGAGTATTTGAGATTTGGTGAGTAATGATTGTGACGTCATCATACACGCGCTGAGCTGATTATGACGTCATACGAGGTCAGATGAAGATAGATGCTTTGGAAAGGTGAATAGGGCTTTCTCTCGTGTTCCTGCTCTAACAGGATATTCACATCCGGCTTTTACACGAGTGTCTTTAATGGAGGGATTTCTCATGCAGCCAAATGTAGGTGGTGAGGCGAAGGTTATTGACTGCTTAGTAAGAGTTAATGCATTGTGTAAGGACAATTGATAGTCTCTGATGAGCGTAATTAAGTAGCTTCAAACGACCGTCCCTAGCGCCTCTGCCATTTTAAACATAGAGGGCGTGATCACAAGTCCCGCCCCCTCATTATATCACGTGTCTCCAGTCATTGCGTCACGAATGACGCGAGATATTCCGTTATAATCGCTTACTACGCCGTCAAGTTGCGCACATTGTTTGACGTTACTATTTAATAAACATTATGTTGAATATTTTGAAATTAATTTGACTCGGCGTTGCTGCCACCATAAGAAGTAACATCACCCAGTCAAATTAGTTTCAAAATGTTCAACAGCTTACCCGTATAGTTTTCTGGAATTTGCTAGTCATGGAGTTCAGAGATCGATTGATCGCAACACGATCGAGGTGTGGATGGAGCTTAGCTAGAGATAGGCGAGAGATTGCTAAAAATGGAACTATCCATTAGCGCACTGCGGGCAAGCGGCTATTCCGTTATGCTCACTTAATAGGCTGTCAAGTTGCACGAATTGTATGTTTTTACTATTTAATAAACATTACGGTGAATACTTTGAAATTAATTTGACTCGGCGTTGTTGCCGCCATAAGCAGTAACATCAGCCAGTCAAATTAGTTTCAAAATATTCAACACCTTACCCATATAGTTTTCCGGTAATCGAGATTCGGAGAGTGTATGGATCGCTTGATCCCAACACGGCCAAAGCTTGCGTGGCTCTTATGTAGCGATAGGTGGAACATAGCTAAAACTTAATCCCACCATTGGCAGGCGATTCAAACGAAAGTAAAATAGTGTGTGTGTATTAGGAAACTAAATAAAGACAGCCCCCCCCCCCCCCACACACACACACACCACCCCCACCCCACCCACCCGCTCATGCCTCTAAACACGCTTTGCATTTCGATACCTGTATACGTTTCCGTGCACAACTACACAGTTATGTAATATCTAACCGAACCCTAAACAGAAAACAGGACAAACTCATATTTGCAAAATATCAGTGCATGTTAAACTTTTTGAAATTAATTTGCTTGGAGTAGGCCTATGTTACACTGCCTGAGGCAGACAGCGTCGTCCGCCAAACCAATTTACATCCGAATTTGGGATATTCGACAGCTTAGCTGTGTTATGGTGTTCTTGGTATGATGTTAAATATTTAGATTTCAGGAGTGAAATATTTACCGAGATTAAGACTATGGACTTGAAGGATGCATACGCTTAGGCTGCAACTACAAGGGCTTAATATATTATTGGTAAGTGATCGCTGATAATGACATTAACCATCGAAAGTCTATTATAGACTATATCGTGTATGCTCCACAGACTAGATAGTGGAGTAATGTGTCGTATAGTATTAATGTGATACATTTGTATTGTAAAACGTTAATAGAAATTCGTGAATTTGTTTTTTAGTATTATCAAGTGTTAGAAATATTAACGTTATGTACAAACATATTAATTTGTGTTATTACAGCGTGTGAAGGGTGGTAACTCAACTCGTTAACAGGAATTATTTCGAAAATTGACTAGCAATGGCTGTTTGAAATGAATCCTCAGGGGACCATTATCTGGTAGATTCTCTTGATCACATTTTAGTTTCAACTTTTAGGTTTGTAGCCATGTATGAGCATTAGGTGGAATAGTGTTCTAAATAAATATAAATATAGTATTAATGCGAGTCTCATGTTTGATTTAAACAGGGTTTATTTTTTAATCTATGTGGGAGCACAATAAGACATGTCTTATAAGATTGTCTCCCACTTACATGCAAATATATTACATTAAATAAATCAAGAGGCGAATAATAATATTGCCAACTGTCACAACAGTAATAACAACAATAAAATTATTAATAATAATAGTAATAAGAAGAAGAAGAAGAAGAAGAAGAAGAAGGAGGAGGAGGAGGAGGAGGAGGAGGAGGACTAGGCAGAAGAAGAAGGGGAGCAGGAGGATGAGGAGGATGATGAGGAGGCGGAGGAGGAGGAGGAGGAGGAGGAGGAGGAGGAGAGATGTTATGGGTAGCCTAATGATGACAGAATAAAATCTTCGGGAGAAGGAGAAAAGCATGGTTTGACGAATCACAAGGCGGTATTAGGAGAAAGGAGCTCGATGTGCTATAGTCACCGGCGGTGGTCCACACTGCATGGCCATCCAGAAACTACCGCGGCTATGGATTTGTCGACACAATCCATGAGTGGTGTTTGAAATTACTATAGGTCATTTAAACCGACAGGTGTCAGTTTTAACATGATTCTCATGACCATCAAAGCGACGTTTTCTATACATCAAAATTTTCGCGCTTGGCAGTATGATGGCGCTATGTGGATGTTAGAATACAGTCGGCTCATTGCTCCATTGGCTTTGTGCACTTGGCCGCCTCACACGATTGCTTAAAGCTGAAGCGCCATTATAAAAGGAAGAAATAATACGGGTATAATTATTCGGGTTTGTAATTTGTATAAAGTAAGTATCCGCCATATTGTTTTGCGGCTGCCAGTTTTGCTCCCCCACACCTCGGACACAATATAAACGCTAGCCAAATCTAGGTCCGTCGCCATTCACTGTTGTATGGCTCGCGACTTGCCAGTATAGGACAACGTGCAACTCGATATCGAAGAAATTTCGGTTGATCAACGAACTAAGTACACAAAAATGAAACAAATATGTTTATAATCATGCTCTATCGTATCCTGGACAAAAATCCATTCAAAACATACTAGTTTTATTGATATAAATGCGCGGGATACCATAGAATGTAATTATATAGATATTTGGTAGCTTTCTCGGTTCTTAGCTTGTATATCCGCCATATTCCCTTTGAAAAAACTTAGATATCGGGCCACAAGGGTTCTCGTTCTTACATGCAAGGCATCAAAAAATGTATGGGACGGATTTAGATTTGGCGAGTTCCTTATGGTGTCTGAGGTGATGGGGAACGGCAAGGGGCTGCCAAGCAATAAAATGGCGGGTGCTTGCCGGAAACAGATTGCAAATATGATTAATTTAATTAGGTCCTATCTATTTCTTTTAGTGCAAGAATTTCTTTATGTCATAATAACGTTTCAGTCTTAATTAGCTGTTTCATAAATCGGTCACTTTGGAATGGACCGTTCCACTTTTAGCTATGCCCCACCCATCTTAATCTAAGCTCCATCCACACCACGCCCGTGTTGGGATCGATCGAACTGCCTGCCTATCAATTTCCAGAAACCTATACATGTAAGCTGTTGAATATGTTGAAACTAATTTGACTAGGTGCTGTTGCAGCAACAGCGCCCCGCCCAGTCAATTTACATTCAAAATGTTCGACAGAATGTTTATTAAATAGTAAAGCCATACAATTCCTACAACGTGTCGGACTATTAAGCGCTAAAGACGGACTATATCGAATCATTCATGGCGCAATGATTATGACGTTATCATACACATCACTTAGTTAATTATGACGTCATATGACGCCATATGATCGATGGATATACTTGGAAAGATCCATTAAACTTAGTGTTGGGATAGGAAAATTAACAGTTTTGGTAACTCTTTCATGCGAGTCAAGTGCATGAATTTCTCTGCAGGATCTACTCATATAAAATGGTGGTTGGAATATTCATTATCGTGTTAGTCATCGCCCAACGTGAAACCTTGACATTGGCACATTCACTGACTTTATGTTTTCGGCGAGACAAATACATTGATTGCAGTAATCTGGATATGACGTCGGTTCCAGACGAGATTCCAGCAGATACTGAGAGTATCATATTGCACAATAACTCTATCTCCGGTCCCACTCCAGGAATCTTCAGCAAATCTGCAAATCTTTTATATCTGGACCTGTCAAACAACAAGCTAGAACATTTGCACTAAGACTTGTTTAAAGGAGTACATGCACTACAAACATTGGATCTTAGCTACAATAATGATTTGCCATTTAACTATGACGGCTTTCCAATCGGTCTCTTCCTACCTCTAGGAAGATCCTGGTCAATTTAGAAAAAACACGTTGCACCTTATAAGAGCATATCCAGACAAGTCGATCTCTGATCTGTACAATCTAAGAAATCTTCAGATAGGCATGTTCACTGGCGTAGCATTTGGATCAGGATTCGCGAATCTCACAAGGCTTCATGTGTTGCAAACTAAAGATTGCAACATCCAAGAGTTACACAACACTACTCTAAGGTACCTCAGGAATTCTGAACTGGAATACCTACACATGGACCATTGTTCGATTCTTATGATTGAACCGGGAACATTCTCTGGACTTCCCAAACTAAAGTTCCTTGATTTGAGTAGTAATACACAGCTGGGCTTAGAGGCAGCACGTGAGAGCCTTCATCCGCCGGAGCAGCAACATCTCAAAGAAATCCAATTGATACGTGTTCACCTTTTTGACGTGCCAATTGCATTTAGTAATGCGATGTGGGTCAAGCTACAGAATAGTTGTGTGGAAACGCTAGCTATTAGTCATAATTTAATAGAGCAATGCTAAAATATCCAAAGTGCTTTAGAACAATACGTTTAACCAATCATCTTCTTATCCGAATTCCAATAAGTTTGTTGATATATCTGTCATTTTTTAACTTAACTGAACTTGATATTAGCGGAACACCGGTCCGAAGGCAACATAACATACAACTCAGAATGACAAAACAAGGCTTACACTACACAAACGATTTGAACACAAGAAACTCTATAGAGTCTTTTTACGTGGCATTACCTCGATCCCTTAAAGTACTCAATATGAGCAATGCGATTGGTCATGCCTCAGCAGATACAAGGATAAGACTAGGCAATGCTGAGAATATAGAGATATTCGATGCGTCATATAGCGACATTCATCATTGTTATTTCTCGTTTGAAGGTTTGACAAATGTGAAAAGCTTCAACATTTCTTATTCGGACTGTTCTGACATGAAAAAATAATTCCTGTTCGCATACGAGAATCTAACGACATTAAGCTTCAGACGGGCTGCTTTAGCTGAAGGCTTGCAGAATGATCTTGACGGAAGATTCTTATCTAAACAAAGACACCTAGAATATCCCGACCTTTGTTGTAATGATTTCACTATCATCCATGACAAATTGTTAATTCAGAACAAAAAGATAGGTTCAATAAATCTGCCCAACAATAAACTTGTAAAGATTCCCGAGAGCGTGTTAAATTCTGACACATTACGTCATGTAGATATGTCATTCAATGCGTTATCGAGTTTGACAGAACATGAGAGACACATCTTAGATAGTCGTGTGCGATCTGATAGCGCTTTCTCCTTGATACTGGATGGGAATCCCTTCATTTGTTCTTTAGTACCATCGACTTTCTGGAATGGCTTGCAGAAACACATGCAGTTTTGGACAACTCAGGTAACTAGAGCTGCGTTTCAGATAATGGTACACAAACATCGACCGTCTACCAAATATCCCATCTCCGTGAAATCCGTGTGAGGTGTGTCAGTGACTTCTGGCTCAGGTTCTCCGCTGTCTGTTGTGGTCTGGCATTACTGGCTATGATTTTGAGTGCATTCGGTTATCGATATCGTTGGAACATCAAGTATTGGTTCCTGACCCGTTGTACCAGACGACAAAATCTGCCACCTGATGAAGGGCATTACACTTATGATGTCTTTGTGGCTTATAACCACGAGGACTATCAATGTGTGTGTGTGTGTGGTACTTTGAGGACATTTCTAGAGGAGACAGGCCCGCATAAATACTGTCTCTGTCTGCATCACCGGGACTTGTTGGTGAGAGTATCCAAGAAAACATCATGTCGGCCATGAATGATAGCCGTAAGATCATACTGGTGCTGACCATCAGATTTCTGACCTGCACTTGGGGTGAGTATGAGATGGAAATCGCCGCCATGCGTAAAGTTAGTGGTCCTCATTCGGGAAATGGCGTTATTATCGCGGTGTTATTAGATGAAGCCCCTATCGCCTGAGGCCAAGGGTTCTGTTGAACATGTGGAAGAACATTACATTTCTCGTGTGGAGCCAGGATCCACTTGATAAGCAAATGTTCTAGAGCCGCCTTAGTGAGGCCATGGAACGCTAATGTGTTGGATGTTAAAAAACTAGTATATCTATAGCTTCATCGTGGATGTATTCTCATTCGATATAGTATGTGTTCTACTATTGAATGCCTATACATATTTTTGAAAGGGGCGAATTTCATTATTCATTCTCCGTTTCGTGCAAAGGTTAGGTACTTTGAAATTGAATGTGGCACTGCAATAATTAAAGCTAGTGTTCGGCGCGATTATTCGAATATTCATTAAAATAGACCAATATGAACGAATATTCACATAACGTACGAATATTCGAATATTTATGAAAAATTACAAAGTTGGCATAAATTATATTGAAAACAAATTTGTTTTCAAAATGGCCGCCAAAATGTTGTTTGGTCCGATTTCTAGGTCCTATATTGACTTGATTTGGTATTAGTTTTAAATTGGATCAGTGATTTTCGAGATACATATGAATGGTGTAGGAATTTGCATTATGGCCATTTCAACCGCGACTACGTGTGCAAATTTTATTGGAGTGGATCACGACTACGTGGGTTGAACTTTACCCTTGGCTCCCGAAGTTGTCTGCTGATATACGAGAGGTGTTCAGTTTATTTTGTCACACATTTCAAATAAGTATTTAATCAACAATAATGTATCACAAAATAATCTCATTGCAGAAAATGTTCAATTTGAGACCCATGAGCATGATATATCAGTCTACAGCGCTTAGGCCAAGAAGAACGGGCTTTATTGATCACAGTTTGACTTAGTGCCTTCCATTCGGTTTTGAGAGCACATTTTAGACTGTTAAGACTTGTAACTTTCCGCTTCTGTAGACGGCGATTGACAATCCCCCAGATACTAAAGTCCATAGGGGCAGCATCCGGCGACTTCGGCATCCATTCTTCAGGGCTAATGAATTTAACATTGTTCTGCTTTAAGTATGTTAAGCTCTTTCGTGCAGTATGAGAGGAGGCACTATCTTGGTGAAAAACCATGTCCTTCTGTTTGTTCGCTGGGAATAATTTGGGAACATCATGTTTCAAAAAGGGTCTCAAAACATGTTTAATGCAATAATCAGCATTGATTTTCACATTCCGATCAATGAATTTAAGAGTGGTCTTTCCGTAATGACTAACGCCTGCCCATATCATGAAACCAGGCGCGAAACTGTCACGTTTAATAAACTTCAACTTATCCATATCAATTTGTCCTTTCCTAACATAACAGACTCGCCGTTTTCCGTAGCTTCCACCTAGATAAAACATAGCTTCATCTGTGGTGACAAAGTTTTTCCACTTCCCTGCACACAGCTTCAGGTACAGCCTCCAGCTCATCGTCCTCCTCTTTTCAACCTGCTCTAGGGATAGTTTATGAACCAAACATTTTTTTCTCAGTTTTGCCTTGATAACACTGTTTATGGTGTTATTTACAGATCCAAAACTAATTCCTAATAGATTGCTCATCTCACCTTGTGTCGGTGGGTTAATTCTTGCTATCATTTTCTTCACTTTGTCTATCACTTGTTTTGATACTACAGTTCGTCTTCTTCTGATTTTCAACGTAGCAGATTTTCCATGTGTTAGATTCGTCAATTGTCGTTCTTTTTCGATGTTATTCTTTATGCGATAAATGGTCCTCACACTGACACTGATATTTTCTTTCAAAAGTTCATTTCTGATCAGTGACGGCGTCATTCCCCTCCTCAAAAGATGGAGAATTATACTCTCCGCTCTCTCTCTTGTTTTATGTCTTGGCATGTTGAAAACTTTTAACAAACTAAACTAGCGTGTCGGTAAGCTCGTGGGCTTTGTAAAAAGGTATTGTGAGTGAGACAATTGACCAAAAGTGTGCAGCAAGAAAGCGTGCCGTCTTGTGACAAAATAAACTGAACACCTCTCGTATATATACGCGCGCAGTGAAAGACACAACCTATGGCAATAACTCATTACCTTACGTAGCGATGTAACAAACAACGAACAAACGCACAACGAACGCAAACAAACAAACAACGACCAAGCGCGCAAACAAACCATAAACAGACAATCGATCACGCTTTTGTGATTTCCAAACGCGCTGCTGCAGTAATTGCAAGCGATGTTGAAGGGTTGTTATCAAAGCCACCGGAGAATAGTTAAAGGGAGAAATAATCGCTGTCTAAAATCTAAAACATCGTATAAAATGAACTGGCTTACGCTCAGCTTACCAGTTATAACAAATCCGTTAAAATGTAAGAATTATTCCGTTACATATCCCGTAACTAACACCAACTTTCAGCCAAAAATGATTTAGTATGTAGCTGTACGGAGATCTAGTCGTCACATTCTTATCTATATTGTTACATTGCAATTGAGATATTGGCCTAATGATTTTACTGTACACAAGTTTTAGATGCATGTAACCTGAATTATGAGACCACTTTACGGGTAAGTTGTTGTATTTTTTAAAACTAATTTGACTGGAATCTGTTGCTGCCCTAGGCAGCAACAGATCCTAGTTAAATTAGTTTCAAAATATTTCAATAAAACATTCCGTGTACGTTATCTATAAGATTAAATTGACAGAAAAAAAGCAGAAACGTATTACTAAGTAAGAAATGTTCTGTTGAATATTTTTGAAAATAATTGGATTGGAAAACTTTACTGCCTTATAGCCAACAAATGTCTTCTAATTCAATTATATTCACGAAATTCGGTGGTACTTTTTATTTAGTTTTGGAGACATAGCAAGGTATTACTTAGCTGTCCTGTATTATTACACCATGCCAGCAAATCTGAACTAAGTAGGGCGATCTAGTTGTCGACCCTTTATGTGTATTATTACATTGCAGTTTGAGATGTTGGCTATGATTTTACTGCAGATATAGAATCCGCACCATAGATGCGCGCAATCTGAATTATAAAGGCAACGTTACGCATAAGCTGGTGAATAGGACAGCAACAGATTTCAGCCAAATTACTTTCAAATATTCAATAGAACATTCCTTGCAGAGTTTCTGATTTGGTCAAGAAAATCTAAATATTTGCTCATTGACTGTCAATTTGCGGACAAAGTGTAGACTATCGCTAACAATTTATTGAGCCAGTTATTCCAGTGGTAGATTTCCAAAAATGGTCTTCTCTCGGCCTGCAAATGGACTTTCTCCAAGACCACTACACAGGCCGGTTGTGGCCGGCTTCGACATGAAATGGTTAACGAATTAAATAGACCGAGATACCTATTATTGAATTATTTCAGCAAATTTGAACTTGTAAAGTCTATATTGATATAGCGTAATCAAGGTGTTAACAGATGACCTCCACAATGGCAAGCACTTCGATAATACATCGTACTATGACTAGAAACACAACATTGGTGAATGAAGACTTTAACTGGGATTCTTCTTATTGGATCGAAATGAGAGCGAGTTCGATCTATCAAGCAGCCGTGTTTCTGAGTCAGAACTATATATTTATCCTCGCTGCAGTTGGAGTTCCGTGTAATGTTCTCTCATTCTTAGTTCTGAACCGTATAAAACCAGTGACGTCGGCCATTTTGATTATGATGATTCTAGCGGTATTCGATTCGCTAAGACTTATGCTGTTATCTTCTCTGCTGTTGAGGGTATATTATTTTGTAAATACACCTTCGTTACTTGCTATTGGGTGTTCGTTATATCCGACTGCTAGCTTCTTATTACAGTATTTCACAATCTGGCTAGTTTTGCTCTTAACAATAGAACGTCTTGTTGCTGTGTGTTTTCCGATGAAAGTGGCGACTATTTGTACCGTCGCTAACGCACGTCGTTCTGTCGTCTGCCTGTTTGTTATCGACGCCCTTATCTGTATCGTGCACACATTTGTTTATGAAGCAAAGCGAATTCCACAAACTTATCTTTGTGCAGTGAAATATAAGTACATTTCCTTCATGCAAAAGTGGTTTCATTTTGACGCAGCCGCTTTCGTCATAATTCCATTGACATTATTGTTTTTCTGTAATATAATAATCATTGTCAAGCTGAGCACCTCTAGCAGGTTAGACAATTTTACTGACGATTCCACTGGACACGAAGGGAGTAAGAATCAGAATAGAGCCGTTACCGTCATGCTTTTGGCAGTATCCGTCACAACTATTATATGCCTTGCTCCGAATGCTATAGTAGCATTTGCCGGAGAGGTCTGGTTAACTTTGAAAACTGGTGACATTAACACAGACGCGTGGAGGAAATTGGGAATATCTCTCATTTTCTTCCTCACATACGCGAATAATGCAGTCAATTTCTTCTTATACGTTATTAGTGGAAGACGCTTTAGAACTATTCTTCTAAAAATGCTGTCTTCGTGG
Organism: Chaetoderma sp. LZ-2023a; assembly: GCA_034401795.1. NCBI lineage: Eukaryota > Metazoa > Mollusca > Caudofoveata > Chaetodermatida > Chaetodermatidae > Chaetoderma > Chaetoderma sp. LZ-2023a. Next base: position 9,389,992 of record CM067366.1, read on the forward strand.
CTCGGTAAATAGTCCAGGCAGTTTAGCCATATATTTGGCATGGTAAGCCTACTAGCAAATTTGCAACATAATGGTTCGGCTAAAATTAAGGGAAATGTTATATAGGAACTTATACAGCATGGAAAGATAAAACGTGAACCAAATTATGATATGATATGGCATGCACTATCCAGGCACAATCAGGAAACAAGAGGAACTATGCTACTGGATGCATGCTTACATGGCGTCAGCGGTATGAACCCTGAGATATGTTTTCATCTAATCGAGACATATGTAAATCCTCTACTACTATGTGACATGAGACATTACTTCTATCGCCGTGGTAATTTTCCCGGATTGAGCCGCGATCAACCCACCCTGGAGAGGTGCCGTTGGTCGTGTGAAGATGCTGGTGGCGCTGCCTGCTTGCTGCTGTATTCCTGGTGACGGCTTGCCTGATGATGAAAAGTAGTAATTCGCCAAGAAACACACCACTTCCTAGCTCAGCCGTCGATTTATTCAGTTATTTATGTCGACATAATAATTGAGATGTTGTCATAATCCTACAATTATGTCGACTTAATGCTTGTGAGATGTCGACATTTAAGAGCAACACAATAAGTAGTAGTAGTAGTAGTAGTAGTAGTAGTAGTAGTAGTAGTAGTAGTAGCTTTTATTATTGTCAAGCATTAGTTCTAGGAACCCTGTCAGTGACGACACACCGGCACATAGTCGTTATTGGAATATAAATTTTACATTTTTCAATTTTCGACCTGAGCGAGGTTCGAACCCAGTCAGTTCTATGGCACCGACTCGCCTAGCGTTTGGGAGCCGAGTAGACTACCCACTGGCCCATCATCCAGGGGACAGAAATTCTCTTTCACAGGATCAGCTTTCAACTACCCGACTCACAACCACACGGATTGACTGGAACTGATAGTGTACATTTCAGACTTGCCATATCTCTAGGCACTAACATGTATGTATTTTTTGTATTATTATCAAGCATTAGTTCTACTCACTATGTCGCCACTTGGACTATTATGTTTTGATCAGTAACTCGGTAATAGTGGGCAGAACTATGCCACCATAGGGAAGTAGCGTGTTTCTTGGCAAGTTACTACTTATTATGTTGACCTCATTATGTCGAGATTTGGCCTATTATGTCGACATAAATAGGGCAGTAACAGGGGCCAGCAATATGTCAGCATATTATTCTGTACCAGTGGTATATATGATTGATGTAAATATAGACAAACCACCTGATTGCAGGAACGATTGAGGGTTCTAGTAGATTCGAAGCCAGTTATTAACCATTCTACCAGTCGTATTAATATTTCCAAATCACTGTTTATAAAACCCTGATATCTTCATCCTCCTTTGACATTTTCGTACTTTGCTCATGTAATCACTAACGATTGACCATAGTCAGAAGTGGCTATGCCCAATAGTACCCAGGTGTCTTTAGCATGCTTCCGTACACTTACCAAACGGATTTGCGTTCCTGACTTTTTGTAGTCCTGTCTATTTTTCTGTACGTAACTTGTCATGTTGTCAGGTGTCTTTTCGCGATGCCTGTTAAACAGGGGTCAATATAATGGAGGATTCCAGCTTATCCATCAATCTTATGACGTCATAATCAAATATGTGACGTATATTGAATTGAATTGAATTTTATTACACTCAGATCAATTTTACATTGATACATGAGGGAAAAGATATTAATTAAATATTTTACACTACAGACAGAGTTTATATGTAATTAAATTATCGTCTATTATTATCATCATCATCGTCATCGTTATCATCGTCATCATAGTCCTCGTCGTCGTCATCATCATCATCTTTGTTCCCACCTTGCCATTGTCGTCGCCGTCGTCGCCGTTGTTCGTGTTGTTTTTGCTGTTGTTGTCGGCGTCATTGTCGTAATTGCTGTCGTTCTCATTGTTGTTGTTGTTGTTGTTGTCGTCGTTGTTGTTGTCGTCGTCGTCGTCGTCGTCGTCGTCGTCGTCGTCGTCGTCGTTGCAGATACTGTTGTTGTACACGGCGGCTAGGAAACTGTTCTAAGATAATTCTGATTGTTTAATACTTTGTGGTTTTGAAAATTTATCGTAGCTTGGCCGGGTATGGTAGTATTTTTGGGGTAGTTCTTTTCGTTTATCTTTGAAATATTCACACGTCAGGATATAATGATATTCATCACCTATGTCATTTTGTGTGCATATAGTACATTTTCTGTTCTCCCACGTGGTCCCATCCCATCTTCCTGTCTCTATCGGTAGGTAATTATTTGATATTCGGAATCGTGTTAATGTAATCCTGTTGTAATCCCCTAGTATAGATAAATATTCTGTGTCTAGCTGTGTTTTGAAAACATTATATTGTTCCCTTCCATGAGTTCTGCATTTCACTATTCCATTGTTGCCTAAATTGGTCTTTTAGTACTCGGTGTATTTTATTTGATTCAAATTTAACGGTGTGTGCAGTTTGTGCAATCCAGAGATAACTATTTCATGTTGAGTCTAAGATATTTCTAACATTTTCCAGCCACTTATACCGTGTGTTATTTTTGTGTGTAGTTAGTTAACATGTATTTGTAAATTAGTGCAGATATTTTATTTTGTTTACCTGTGACAATTTGTAACCAATAGGTTATTACGCGGTGTTTAATTTCAAGTTTAATTGCAATTTCCCCTGTTTCCCCATGTATCATGTATTTAGGTGTGGAGCGTTTGACTTTAAGTACATTTCGTAGAAAATCAAGTTTAACTTTTTCAAGTTGGTCGCCATTTTCTATACCAGTAACTTGACACCCGTGTAGTAGTACTGGCTCCACGAGCTGGTGGAATAATTGTAGTTGGCAGTCAATTGATAGATCAAGTTTGCGTGAATTTCTTAATAGTGCGTGTGATGCTTTGCATGCTTGCTCAGATATATGCTTTTGAGCCTTTAAAAAGCTGCCATTTTGAGAAAGTAAGATTCCTAGATATTTATATTCATCGCAGATATCCATTTCTTTATTATGTGGGTAGAATTTAAGCTTATTATAATATCGTATGTAGGATGACGTCATGTCCAATTACGTCATGAATGATGTAGCTAAGTTCGTCTTTAACGCCTAATCGTCGCCTGACGGACTAATCGTTGTTGTACGAATTGTTAGTCGTTACTATTTATTAAACGTGCTGTTGAATATTTTGAAACTAATTTGACTGGGCGCGGTTGCTGCCATAGGCAGCAACAGCGCCCAGTCGAATTAGTTTCAAAATATTCAGCAGCTTACCAGTATTTTTTTGAAAATTGATAATCAGGCCAAGTGTGGGTGGAGCTTAGTTAAAGATGGGAGGGGCATAGCATAGAGGGGCATAGCTAAAACTGTATTCCTTCATTAAGCTCCGATTGACCCCAAACAAAGACTCGGCTATTGCTGTTGTAATGGGTTCCTTCTATTTATTAAAGGGAGCCTTACATCATATTATACTATCCATTCAGATGAGACAATGAGCCACACATAAACCATGCGTGCCATGTTAGCTCACCTGGGTGAGCTTATACAATGGTGACTTGTCTGCCTGTTGTCTGCCTTCCCGCCCGCTATAGCATGCATGCCTGCCTATCTGTCTGTATGTATGTCTGTGCGCCTATCTGTCTGTCAACAATTGTGGCACGTTTCACCATTTGCCAATGGATTAAAGCCAAATTTGGCAATATCTATTTAAGTTATGAATATCAAGTGGCCACGCACTCAAATAACAGAGTTGTGCCCTTGATATATTTTCAAAGTATTGAAGACAAATGGAGAAAATACGTTTCTAGCCCGTTTAGTTATTAATCAATCGACTAAAGCCGGATTTGGCAGATCTATATGATCCTTTATACAATATGTATTGGAACTGTGAGCTTGAAGATGCGCAGCCTTTAAACAAGAGCCATAACTCTGTTTCATTAAGGCATTTTAAAGTTATTGAATCCTATGGGGAAATTGCATTTGTCTCGTCAATTGTTGATGGATTAAAACAAAATTTAGCAGATGTTGTTCCTTTAGTCAAATACCGTATATATTTGAACTATGAATATAAAGAGGCCACACCATTAAACAAGGGCCATAACTCTGATTCATTAAGACAAAACTATTAGAACATGGGGAAATATGCATGTTTCGTCAATGGACCTTTCCGGTTTTAGCTATGCTCCGCCCATCTCCAGTTAAGCTCCACCCACACTTCGCTCGTGTTGGGATCGACCGATCTCTGAACACCCTGACTATCAATTTCCAAAAAAAATACACATTTAAGCTGTTGAATATTTTGAAACCAATTTGACTGGGTGCTGTTGCTGCCTAAGGCAGCAACACCGCCCAGTCAAATTAGTTTCAAAATATTCAACAGCATGTTTATTAAATAGCAAACAATTACAAAGACATACAATTCATACAACGTGTCGGAGTATTTGAGATTTGGTGACGGAACCATTTGTGACGTACTGATTGTGACGTCATCATACACGCGCTGCGCTGATTATGACGTCATACGAGGTAAGATAATGGATAAATACTCTGGAAAGGTGAATTTTTGCTAGATTAAAACCAAATTTAGCGGGCCTGTTCCGTCAGGAAATATCTATGTGCATTATAAATATTCAAAGGCAACGACTTGAAACAATAACCATAGCTCTGGTTATATTATTATAATAGTAGGCCTATTACTATCTGGTTTTAATTATTGAACCCTATGGGGAGAATGTATCTGTGGCACGTTTCATCAATTCTTAATGGATTAAAATAAGACTTGGCAGAAGTGTTCGTTTAGTAAACGTCAGCCTACATGTGACGTAGTTGATTATGACGTCATTTACATGAGTGACAGGTTGTATTCATCTTTGACATGATGCTAAGAGGAAAGTAATGGACCTTTCCAGTTTTAGCTGTGCCCCGCCCATCTCTAGCTAAGCTCCACCCACACCGCGCTCGTGTTGGGATCGATCGATCTCCCTGACTATCGATTTCCAGAAAACTATACAGGTAAGCTATTGAATATTTTGGAACTAATTTGACTGGACGTTGTTGCTGCCATAGGCAGCAACAACGTCCAGTCAAATTAGTTTAAAAATATTCAATACCATCTTTATTAAATATTAGAGACATACAATTCGTACACCGTGTCGGACTATTATGAGTTAAAGAAGGGCAAAAAAAAATCATTTATGACGTAATGATGATGACGTCATCCTACGCACAGCTTAGCCGTTTATGACGTCATATGACGTCAGATGATAGACGGATACTCTGGAAAGGTCAATTATGATACAGATAACGAAATGTGCCAGTAAGTGAATAGTATATATAACAGCTATCAGTGCAATACACCTTTTGAGATGAAATTAATATCCCTTTAACCCTTTAACCCTCGAATCTGTTCAAGAAAATTAAAACTTTCTCATAGAAATTGTCCATTTGTAGACCAAGAGAAGACTATTTTTGAAAATCTACCACTGGAATGACTGGCCCAGTTATCGAGTCAGTCATTCTGGTGGTAAATTTTCAAAAATAGTCTTCTCTTGGTCTGCAAATGGACATTTCTCAAGACCACTGCAGAGGACGTTTTTGACCGAAATGAGTGTTAAAGGGTTAATAAACAGATGTAGCGGCAACAGTATACCCGCCTCTGTATGGAGGCGATTGGACTAAATATGATTTAGGTCAATATATCAAATATTCTATGTGACTGACAGACTACCCTGCTAACGCATGTAGCGGCCCAGTAACATGCGTTGTCAGGATACAGTTATACATCACCGGCAATCACTTCGACCTGTTGTAAATGTTGGCAGGGGTGGGGAGGGGGAGTTAACCAGCCCAACCTTGCATATGACCTCTGATAATTTTCAATAAAATCCTTGACCTTCGATCGCGGAAAATCAATATGAGAGTGTGGCATTGTTCCAAGCTAAAGTATTTTGTTTTCAACTAGAAAGCGTGACAGAGTATGAAACGTGTAAATAAAAAGATGATAAAAGTTGCTATTAATAACACGTGTCCAAACGATGAGTGCATAACAAATAGCAGTAAGTCAGTTTATACGCAGTTGACTTTTAGAATTGATAAACGAAGTATTAACCCTATATTGAGAAGTTTGTTAACCCCTCTTGTGCAAATAGCGCCTGGAAGCCTGCTAATTTTGGTTCAGTGAATACCCATTCTCAGGACAAGATAAGAGTATTTTTTGTAAAGTTACCGCAAGGATTGACAAAAATAGCTTCTCTGTTGTCCTGTAAATTGACATTTTTCAAGATTTCTGAGAGGCTGTTTTGGCCCGTTTTAACATTAAACATACAAGAAAATCAATACATGTGCGTAATCAGCATCCATTTGTAAGCCAAGAGAATTATATTTTTGAAATTTTGCAACTGAAATGACTGGCTCGGTTTCCAAGCCAGTCATTCCAGTGGTAAAATTTCAAAAAATATCATTCTCCTGGCATGTAAATGGGCATCCGCAAGCCCACTGTAGATTCCCGTTTTGGCCGGCTTCGTCATCAATGTGTTAAGTTGGCGCGAAATGGTTAAGAAAGCAATGTTGGTAGCTGCTAATCAAAGCGTTACTCACTTGTACATATTTACTGAATCATAAAACGTGGTACTTCAACCTTGGTGGACTGGTTGTGGTCATATTGCCTGTAACTGTACTTATCCATTCGATTATATTAATAAGTATTTAGTCAATACTCGAGCTCGAGTTCTTGTTAGGAATCCTCTTTTGAGTGGAATCCGAGCGAAGGAAGTGACATCCTTCCCGTTCCTGGAACCTTTAGTCAATTAGAGTTAGGCCCTACACCTCGACAAATAGTCTGTTTAGTCCATCTTAGTAGGATCGACGACGTGCAGTCTTGAATCTTCAAGACACCTTCCAGGCCATTGACCTCCGAGCCCTGCAATGGGAAGAGATCAGGGACCCTATCGTCAGGTATTTCGACAGCGCAAGTGAAGATGAACGACTCAAATATGAGCTGGAGTATATCAAGCAGAAGAGAAGTGAGAACATAAATACTCTCAAAAGGCGCTTCAGATCCATGGCTAAGAAAGTCTACGAAGAGGATAACTCGGACAGCGGGCGTATGATACAATGATACAATGAAAGGACATCTGACAGCAGGCCTCGTGCCTCTAACGTCAGGAATAACAGTTTCACGCCAGTCAACTAGTATTGAAGTAGAATTGAGAATACATGTAGGTTTGGCTTTAAAGTTGAAGCGCATAGTGCGACATTACCAATTAATCGAAGGTGCGCTGATGACATATTCAGAGAGTTTATTCCAATGATCAGTGAATCGCAATGGGAAGGAGTACTTCCTTATGTCTAGTCCGGGCCTAACTTTCATGATTTTTAAGCTATGGCCTCTTGTATTAGTATTTGTGTTGTGAAGATAAGGAAGTCTGATGTTCCTTGCTCATATTTGTTATTGAAATGTTTATAAATCTCTATCATATCGTCAAGTATTCTTCGAAATGCCAAGGTTAGCAATTTCAAAGTTTGTAGGCGTTCACTGTATGATAGATGACGTAGACCAGGAACGAGCTTGGCGACACGTCTATAATGACGTCATGTCTAGGCTAATTTTAATCTCAATCTTTTACGTCACTCCCTTCTGCGTAGGTTTCCTTCCGATCTTGATCAGTATTAAGAATTAAGTTGTTGCCAAGATTCAGGTCTTCCAGGTGAACGCGATATGGCAATCTTGTTAGTACATATAATGCCATTGGTGGTGCTAATGGTTATAGTGGTAATTCACTTTCAATGGGTGAATCCGATCTGTCACTCAAGTATATAGCGTCATAATCAATTACGTCATACGTAGGCTGACGACACAATCATAATTGACAGATAATACTCAGTCGTGAAGCTGTAATCGTCCATCAAGTGCAGTCTTTGATGGATTTAAAATTTTAATAAATATTCTGTTGAATATTTTGAAATTAATTTGACAGTATGAGAGTGGCAGCAACATCGCCCAGTCAAATTAGTTTCAAAATATTCAACAGCTCATCCGAATGGTCACCTACAAAATGGGATTCTGGAAAGAAGTCAAGGTTCAAAGTATATAAATCGATCATAACACGCCAAAAATCGTGGGCAGAGCTTAGCTATAGATGGACGGGGCATGGCTATAAATGGGGTTCTTTGTTGTATCACAGTTTTGTATTTTATACTGTATTTGGCAAACATGGTGTTGTTTTACAACTCCGTACATAACGTCAACGTGGTTTACGGCTGGGATCTGCTTGGTACCATTTCATCAGACAAACGTGTCCGATATTTTTATGGAAGTGTAGTTCAATCATTCTACAGGCGGGACCAATAATCATAAAGATTATTTTAAGACATTAACTTAAAGTGAGCTTGTTCAAATATACATTTCATCTGTAATTACATATATACATATTTCCTTATTTGCCATATCGATCACGATTGTCCTTAAAATTAGTTTGTCTGACTATTACAAGCCACCAGACAATAATTTCAACGGGTAATAACTCTGGACATGTTGAATATTTTGAAAACAATTTGACTGAAAGTTGTTGGTGGCTTAACCACCATCAACTTTCAGTCAAATTGTTTACAAAATATTCAGCATATCCAGTGTTAAACCCCGTAGAAAATGTGGTCTGCAGAAACTCCTCAGGCAGATAGTTAAGATGTGATGCTGCTGAAAGTAATCACGGTTCTTATAATGAAGCAAGGAAATGGTCAGCTTTAAATGTAATTAATCTGAGTATAAATATATTACCTAAAACATAAACTACAAGAAACAGAAGCCTTGATTTATGGATTCGATACTTTTTGCTTCATCTCGGCTAAAATAAGTCATCCAGTGTCGGGCGGGTGGGTTGGAGGAGGTGGTGGTGGAGTGGTGCGGCGGGAGACATTTACTATGACACCTACTATTCTCCAATAGCGGGATGTATCTTTAGCTAGGCTCAGCCCATTTCTAGCTAAGCCATGTCCACTTTTTTCTCCGTTTTGGAATCGATTTATATACATTGAACCATCAATTCCCAGAATCCAAATTACAAGGTAGCAAAATAGGTAAAGCTGATGAATAGTCTAGAAACTAATTTAACTAGGATTGTTTCCGCTCGTGGCAGCAACAACTCCTAACCAAACTGCTTTCAAAATTAGTCTACAAAATGTTTAATAATTTGTAAATTCATCTAGGCTATAGAATTCGTACACATCATGAAGGGCTTTTCGATTTTCATCACCTTTTTATTCAACAATTAAGCTGGACCCGGAAATACGTTATCACTTACCAAGCTTAGACGTCAATGGGGGATTCCAGTATATCCATCCATCTTATGACGTCATAATAACTACGTGGCGTGTAGGATAACGTCATGATCTATGACCTCGTAAAAGGTGTAGATAAGGTAATCGCGAGCGCATAATTGATGACGGATTAAGCATTGTTGTACGAATTGTATGTCTTTACTATTTAATATACATGTTGTTGAATATTTTGAAACTAATTTGACTGGGCGCTGTTGCTGCCCATGCCAGCAACAGCACCAAGTCAAATTAGTTTCAAAATATTCAACTTACCTGTATAGTTTTCTGAAAATTGATAGTCACGGAGTTCAGGGATCGATCAATCCCAACACGGGCGAAGTGTGGGTGGAGCTTAGTTAAAGATGGGCGGGCATATCTAAAACTGGAAAGGTCCATTATTGATAACATAGGCTACATACATGACAAATATTATCAATAAATATTATTCCATGACATTATGGTCTATATAAATTAAATGTACTGCTGATTAGACGACGCAAACTCTGTAGGCATACAAATAGCTTAATATCAGTAATTATTACCTCTCATTGATGTCACATGACCTAATGCTCGTATTTGATTGGACTAGATGACGGGTAGGTCAGTAGATATCGTATATACTTGCTAGATTGCTCATGACCCTCCCAAAAGCGGCATTTCATAGTTTAATATTTTATCCCCGGATGCATAATCTCCAAAACAATATGTTTTTGTTACTAAACTTATTACTTAGCCAAATAAAGTGCCAGATTATAATAGATTATCATAGCCAATACAATTTTATTTCTGATAAAAATATGTAAATTTGCATCTGTTCAAATTCTCTTCAACTTGCCAAAAGATAATTAGTGATTTTTGAAGGTTATACATGCAGCTGAACGTCTGCGTCAGCCAGTCAGTGAATACCCATGCGCATTGCTATTTACTAAACTCGCTGAACTGGCATCATCCACGGTCGCGACAACTAGTACCATAGTGAGGGTATGCTCACGAGCAATTTATACAGTATATATACGATATCTATGGGTAGGCCTATATGAGTGAGTTTAGGCTTCTACTAGAGTAGATTTAATAAAGAATCTGCTGAATATTTTAAAAGTAATTTCACTGGAAGCTGTTGCTGGGAATTCAGCTTTCAACACTTCAAATCGATGCTAACACACGTACAGGTTGGAGGAGCTTAGCTAGAAATGGATCCCTCCATTAGGCTTGTGCGATTATTGCGTTGACTGATCGCGATCGATTATTAAAAAATAATCGTGATTACTCGATTAATCAGCTTAGATACAATTACCAAGACATAACAACAAAAGAATATCATCGACGAAAATTGCAATGGTGTTTAGAAAAGTCCATTTGTAGGGCAAGAGAAGACTATTTTTGAAAATGTATCACTGGAATGCCTGGCTCGATTTTCGAGCCAGGCATTCCAGTAATACATTTTCAAAAATAGTCTTCTCTTGCCCTGCAAATGGGCATACATTCACTAAGCAAAATGTCATTTTTCATGACCGATCGCATTAAAAAGTAATTGAAAGGTAGGTTTTGGAATATTTTATTCAATAGAAAGTATTCACGATTATTCGATTATTTAATTTTTAATCATATAAATTCACGATTTAAAACATAATCGCGATTTTCGATTTAATCGCATAATCGCGCAAGCCTAACCTCTATTTTGAATAAATATCTGCAGTTGAATTTGAATCTTGCATAATCGGGATAGCTAGACCATGAGCGTACGCATGCATGCCGCGAATACTGACACCTTCACCCACACCCTACACTTTCTCTTATGAGGTATGACGAAACGTGCACACCCAGTATAGGCTCAAAAGGATGCTGGGATAGGCTATATGTAGCTATTGCCTATTGCATAGCCTAGACGAAGTAATGCTAATGAGCGGGAATATAAAACAAAAGTCATGTTTTACCAAACTATATGTTGATAATATCATTTAATTACTCTATATAAAACTAACAGCTAAAATCGTAAAATAAATGTCCAAAAGTAAATGTCAAAAATATATATTTTGTATTTTAATATGATCGTTGTTATGTTAATAATATTCGTATCAGTACCGCCAGCTAAGGTGTTGCGTGCGTGCGTGCGTGCGTGCGCGCGTGCGTGCGTGCGTGCGTGCGTGCGTGCGTGCGTGCGTGTGTACACTTTAACTCTTACAGCCCTGATTTTAAAATTTGAAATATTCAAATTAAATTACAAGATGAACTGATCAACAAATTTGGTGGAAAATGTTGCTGTCCTTGCTATTGACAGAGAAAAATTAGAGAATATTTACATCGGAGTGATAGGCAGGCAAAGCACCAAAAGGTTCTAAGGCTACAACAGCTGTCTTCAATCAAATATACCTCATACTATGCAAGACAGAAGCAAACACCTTACTCCGGATCGCTCGTTCGTATGGAGGCATACACCTCAATTCTGACCATAAGCTAGTAATTACACGCCTTCAGATGAACGATCTGTACATAATATATAAACACCATACCAGGCAAGAGGGTAGAGTCACCTACAACCTACCCAAGCTCATCAGCGACACTGACACTCAAATGTCATACAAAAAAGCCGTCGGGGAGCAGATAGCTAATATCGATGTCAGCTCCGGTCCAAACAAATCCCTAACCAAAATACTTAAATCTATGGAATCATCCGCTACCGCATTATGGCTGCGCATCTATCAATGTGGCCAAAGTGAAGACCGCACCAAACTACGCCGGGAGCGCAATATTATTCTGTGCCACATTAGTGAACGCTTAAAAGATCTTGCTATTCAACAGGCAGACTCCCTAGCAGATGAAATCACTGCCATGGGTGACTGTCACAAAATGTTTCGGGCAGCCCGAGCCCTGAGAGTGACTGACTACACACCTCCACTCACTGTACACAACTCTGAAGGACACTTTATCTGGACTGACCAGGGAAAAGCCAAGGCGATCCGAGAATGGTTCAAGGAACAGTTCACTGACAACGATGATAAGCCATTGCACCCATTCTCAGGAGACCGAGGCCATTACTAACACCAACAGCAGAAGTTGAGAATGCACTTAAATCCCTGAAGAATGGACGTGCATCTGGACCTGATGGCAAGAGCAATGAACTGTTCAAATATGCAAGTGACATTATCTCAAAACCGATCACGCACCTAATCAATTCAGCTTTAATGCACCACCTTCCCATCGACGCTGTAGGCCGAGGCACCCTTATCGCACTACCCAAGCCCAAGAAGCCACCTGGGCTCCCAGCCAATCTGCGGCCCATTGAGCTCCTCAACAGCATATGGAGAATCCTATCCAATTTTACTTTATGCTGCATCCGAGACAAGATCGACTACTTCACTGGATCAGGTCAAAGTGGCTTCAAACGTGGACGCAGCTGCGCAGACATTGTATGGGCTCAACGCATGCCTGTGTCGATAGTCATATCCAAACACTGGGACTTCCACAAAAAGGGCATTGACATGTTACGAGCCTTCGACACAATTAAGCGCTCAAAGATCCTAGATGTACTACGCCAGGCCAGTTGCAATGAAGATGAGATATGACTAGTGGGACTACTGCTTGTAGACACCAAGCTGAGAGTACGAGTCAGGTCAGTGAAGTCTGTAGAGTTTGAGACATCAATCGGCTCCCCACAGGGAGATGGTCTATCTCTGGTGCTTTTCACGTGCTACCTTGCTGCCGCATTGAAATCTGTGCGGGAAAGTTCCACAAGACCAAACCCCCAGTGTCAATACTGGGCATGCCGCTAGAGATGGAATATGCGGACGATGTGGACTTCATAGACAAGGAAAAGAAACCCCTTGACGAACTTCTCCCAGTAGCTGCCAGCAAACTAAAAATTGAGAATCTCTTTATGAATGAATCCAAAACAGAGTTCACCCACATATACCTATCGACAAAGCATGAAGCTATAGAAAATGATGACCCACTTCGTGGCGGCGAACCATGGAGGAAAAGTAAAATCCTGGGCTGACTGCTTTGCAGCACTGCTGACATATCTGCACGCTGCGTCATGGGGAACATAGCTTTCCAGTCCTTCTGGAAGCTATGGATTCGTAGATCAACGATGACCTTGATAAAGAGGCTACGTTTATACAATGCAACCTGCGTACACTTGATGCTGTATAACTGTAACAGCTGGGCAGCTCCAAAGGCAGCTCTAGACAAACTCGATGCCTGCCACACAAACACCTACGCACTATCACTCGACACCGATGGCCAGACAGCATAATTTCCAACGATACACTATACAAGATGTTTAATACGTCGCTGTCTTTAAAAGTCGCCAAGGAAAGATGGTCCATGTTTGGCCATGTGCTAAGGATGCCAGAAGAGACACCAGCACAGAGAGGCTTGGAATTCGCCCTACTCGGAGCCAGCAAATACAAAGCCAGGAGAGGACACCATTGCATAAAGCTGCTAAGCGTGCTACGAGGTGACCTCGAGAAAGCAGGACTCGGTACACTCAAGTCAAGAATGGACCTGAGGAAGCTAAGGCTGAGGGCAAGACACAGTGGGCAAAAGCGAAGAAGGACTGATTGCAGTTGTAGGATGTTTCTACTACTACAGCCGCAGAATACAGTAATCATACATACAGTGATACGAGTTAATATCAGTAGTATTACCATTAATTGGCCCTCAAGGGGAAGAGAGTATTGCGATTGCGTCTGTCTGCCCGCCCGTCTATCTGTCTGCCTGCTGCCTGCCTGATTGCCTTTTTTTGCCTGCCTGATTGCCTGTTTGTGTCTGTCTGTCTGTCTGTCTGTCTGTCTGTCTGTCTGTCTGTCTGTCTGTCTGTCTGTCTGTCTGTCTGTCTGTCTGTCTGTCTGTATACATGCGCACGTGCCTGTGTATCCGGTGCTGTATTCTAAAACACTACTGATTTGGCACAAATTGTAACACTACAAAGGAACTTGCAGTACAAGATGATTCCCAAACTGGCTCTGATCCAGATAACAGTAACGGTATAAAGCCATATGCCTATATTGACCCGCCTATAGGTCTACACCATGCAATCTGTTTTTGGCTAAAAATCAAGAGGGCGACTGAATACGATCCTGTACGGTAAAATTGATTTTAAAGTTGGAAGTAAATAGGCCCTGTGATTCAGTAATTTCTTCTTTTCCACCACATTGAGGAATGATTCCAGTAATCATAAAGCCTAATGGCTTGTTTGTGCAGTTCATATTTATCGCGCAGTCATGTCAAATTTATATATTTATATATAGTATGGGCATATATGGTAAATCTAACAACATTTTTAAAGCCAGCTCGTACCTGGTAAGTAGGATAACTGGTTAGGGTCAGCATGTAGGTTTCTGAAAACGCCACCAAAAACTTTCAGTCAAATTGTTTTTAAAATATCCAGTTATTGCCCCTTGGAATTATTGTCTGGTGGCTTGCAGCAGTCATCCAGTTAACCCTTTAATGACCAAATTTGTTCAGAAAATTTAAATATTTACTCATTGAATGTTCATTTGCAGGTCAAGAGAAAACCATTTTTTGAAAAAGTTACCACTGGAATGACGGGATCGGTTATCGAGCCAGTCATACAAGTGGTCAATTTTCCAAAAAAAATCGTTTTCTCTTTGATTACAAATGAACATCCCTCAAGACCACTGCAGGTGCCGGTTTTGGCCGGGTTCGTCGTGAAAGGGTTAATCGGGTTTAGCGCTTCTCCATTTTAAAGCCTGCATTCGCAAGACCCTTGTCCGGATCCTGGTATCTGTACACGGCAGTACCTCCCTCCCTGTTGTACACGACGGAATGGTCAGTTTTCCTGTAGATATCGTCAATCGATTCCTCGCCAACATCTTCTGGTCGCAGTTGATGCGGTTTCAGACCAGCAGGTTTCAAAAGCAACTGCAATACCTTGTTTACATAAATAGATAAATAAATGAGTGAGTGGGTGGGTGGGTGGGAGGCTGGACGAGCGAGCAAGTGAGTGTGTGCGAGCGAGCGAGTGGGCGGGCGGACGGGATGGTGGCTGATGTCGGCGCGGGATGGATGGATGGATGAGATAGATAGATAGATAGATAGATAGATAGATAGATAGATAGATAGGTAGGTAGGTAGGTAGGTAGGTAGGTAGGTAGGTAGGTAGGTAGGTAGGTAGGTAGATAGATAGATAGATCATCACCATCAGCGACCATCATCATCATCATCATCATCATAGGCGGCGGCGGCGGCGGCGGCGGTAGTAGTAGTAGTAGTAGTAGTAGTAGTAGTAGTAGTAGTAGTAGTAGTATTAGTAGTAGTAGTAGTAGTAGTAGTAGTAGTAGTAGTAGTAGTAGTAGTAGTAGTAGTAGTAGTAGTAGTAGTAGTAGTAGTGGCCCGTAGTCTGGACGACAAATGGGGGAGGGGTCTCTCCCAAAGTCCCAAGCTCCTCCCCCGAAAATCTTGAAATCTGGATGTTCTCAAATAATATTCAAATGTGTTCTTCTTCATTTCTGTAGTTCAATATGAATCATCATTCAGTTGGCTGTTAAATTATTATATTTTACCCATTTTATTTTTATTTTATTTTTTTTATTGCAGCGGTAGTGGAACTCTCAGACTGGTGTGAAGTGGGATGAAGTGTGTGAGAGTGTGGGTGGGGTTGAGTGCTGATACACCCCCCCCCCCCACCCACCCCCAGAACACCACCCCGTCCTCAGCATACGAGCCTGTAGCGGCAGCAGCAGCAGCAGCAGCAGCAGCAGCAGCAGCAGCAGCAGCAGCAGCAGCAGCAGCAGCAGCAGCGGTAACGGCGGCAGTAGCAACAACATTATTTGAGCAGCAACAACAACCAACAATCCCTACCTTGCAAATAGGCGCGTGAAACGAGTATTTGATAATTTTGAATATTGCCACGATCGGTATAAAGATAATAGCGATGCACGCCAGTCCCCAGCCAACACCCACTGCCCAGTCTGGGTACACGTATACGACAGATCCTGGGCGTTTATATGTCAGCTCAGAATAGTCTTTAATAGCCAGACCGAATATCACCTGTATAAAATAGGGATATTTAAAAATAGGCCACAGGTATGCATATGCATTCAGCGTTAAACCTTTAACTCACAAATTTATTTAAAGAAAATTTCGATTTTCTTAAAGAAAAAGCCCATTTACAGACCAATTGTGAAAATTTATTCCAGTGGTAAATTTTCAAAAACAGTCCTCTTTTGATCTGCAAACGGACATTTCTCAAGACAACTGTAGAAGTTGTTTTGGGCTGATATGAATGTTAATTGGTTAATGACGAAATCTGGTCATGAATATCAAAATATTTGCTTATTGAATGTCCATTTGCAGGCCAAGAGAAGAGTATTTTTGAAAATTTACCACTAGAATTACTGGCTCGTTTATCGAGCCAGTCATTCTTGCGGTAAATTTTCGAATATAGTTTTCTCTTGGCCTGCAAATGGACATTCCTTAAGACCCATACAGAAGCCGGTTTTGGGCCGAATCGCCATGAAAGGAATTTAGGGTTAAATAATTTTAACATCTAGTAGTATATAATACAGAAGTGGCTTACATTTCGCCTTTTAGCTGAGAAACTCATACTACACATCTTTTCTAAATAATAACACTTTCCTTCCATTCCTATCCTCGCATTGAACACACATTTCTGAGAAGTGACAGCTTTAGCAAATGGATCAATCCGATCTGTCACTCACGTATCTGGCGTCATAATAAATTACGTGTAAGCTGACGTCACAGTTACAATGACGTATTATAACTCCGTCATGAGCTAAAAAAGATCGCCAAGTGTATGAATTGTTTGGCTTTGATAAATTAACAATTAAAAAGAATCTGTTGACTATTTTGAAACTAATTTGGCTGGGAGATGTTTTTGTCATTTTTGTATAGTTACCTTGAAATTCTGTTCTGTGAATGCATTATTCAAAGTATATAAATCGATTCCACACGCAAGGGTGGGTGGAGTTTAGCTAGAAATGGGTGCGGCATAGATAGAAATGGGTAACTCTATTGACTGTACTCGTCAGATTCAAGGTTCAATGAAACCAGGTATTGGCAAAGGTGTATGACATATTATAGGCCTATGTTGCACGTAATAACTCGCACATGGACGAATGCACGCACGCACATATTATTTCCCTTACCAAACAAAACACAGGGGACAGTACCAGCCAGCATACAAACATATAGGGCCATATACGGTGTCCAATCATCATTTTTATGTTGTCATAGAAACGCCCGATACCTAAAATACGAAGAAAATATATTGATTATGTTTTTAATGCGAGGCTAATAACCATGGTTTGCCATAGCGAAATCAGATCAAAAAATAAATAGTCCCTGTCACAAATGCAAAACATGCCCCCCCCCCCCCCCCCAGCGCCATTCGTGTTCTCGCGAGATCTCCTACGCTAACAGGAGCGAGATAGCACGAAGCCACGGCGCTGTGTTTAGATTGGGCCCAGCCGATAACAAATTGGAGAACGTCTAAATTAGGCCTATATTACAATTCAGAAATAACTTAAAGGTGCGCAATCACGCCAGAATGCTTAAAAGTAAAAATTATTTAAATTCTATACTTTTAGAAGGTTGAATTGTGTACCTCGATGTAAGGAACCGAAATAAGTCTTAGCATATGATGATTTCATTCCATTTAAATTAATATCATTTTTTTTGTTGTGAAGTTGAATTAGGGACTATTTATTGTTTCTAATTCAATTTTACAACTTAAAAAATTATATTCATTTATACGTAATGAAATGACACGGCCAACTAGTCCTTTTAACATATATGCATAAACAACGATCCGAAATATGCGTTTTAATGGGGGAATAACTTTAGATGATGTTTCTCTAATAATGAACCTTTCCAGTTTATCCATCAATCATATGACGTCAAAATCAACTATGCGACGTGTAGGATGACGTCATAATCAATGCCGTCATGAATGACGTTCGTCACGAACGCTTAACTTATGACGGACTAAACGCCGTTGTACGAATTGTATGTCTTTACTATTTAGTAAACATCCTGTTGAATATTTTCAATCTAATTTGACTGAGCTATGGTAGCAACAGAACCCAGTCAACTAATTTTAAAATATTTAATAGCATTCACCAGCTTACCTGTATAGTTTTCTGGAAATTGATAGTCAGGGAGTTCAGATCCCAACACCGGGCGAGCATGTGGGTAGAGCTTAGCTAAAGATGGGCGGGGTATAGGTAAAACTGATTCCTCCATTTCTTAGGAATGTTTAATGACCATGGCAGATATCTTGATTTAGGATCTCCCCGCAATGGGATCTCTTGGGACGACCGACCAAGAAACGCCTTTATAGTGGACTAGGCCTCTGAAGTTAAGTCCCCAATCGTGTGTACTCCATGATGTACGTGATCGGAGATTCAAACTAAGCTAAAATGTCTATAATAAATAAAATAGTCAAAAGCTTTCATGTATAGGCCCTAGTTGTTTTGAAATTCAGATACTGGCATTTCAAGGGATTAACCGTTAATATTGGCCTACCGTATATCCACGCAACACCCACACATTCAAAGAACGCTACCAGCAAAATGATTTTACTGCCGCCGTAATGATCAAACAACTGAAACACGTACATCCCACCCTGTAGAGAGTAAAAAAACCACGTATATACCACCCTGTAGAGAATAACTAAACGCGTATATACCATCCTGTAGAGAGTAAATAAACACATACATACCACACTGTAGAGAATAAATAAACACTTACATACCACACTGTAGAGAATTATTAAACACGTACACACCACAGTGTAGAGAATAAATAAACACGTACACACCACACTGTAGAGAATAAATAAACACGTACATACCACACTGTAGAGAATAAATAAACACGTACACACCACACTGTAGAGAATAAATAAACACGTGCATACCATACTGTAGAGAATAACTAAACGCGTATATACCATCCAGTAGAGAGTAAATAAACATATACATGCCATCTGTAGAGAATAAATAAACACGTGCATACCACACTGTAGAGAATAACTAAACGCGTATATACCATCCAGTAGAGAGTAAATAAACATATACATGCCATCTGTAGAGAATAAATAAACACGTATATACCACCCTGTAGAGAATAACTAAACGCGTACATACCACCCTGTAGAGAATAAATAAACATGTACACACCACACTGTAGAGAATAAATAAACATATACATGCCATCTGTAGAATGTAAATAAACATGTACATGCCACACGGTAGAGAATAAATAAACACGTATATACCACCCAGTAGAGAAATGAAAATCACATACACACCACACTGTAGAGAATAAATAAACACGTACACACCACATTGTAGAGAATAAATAAACACGTACACATCACACTGTAGAGAATAAATAAACACGTACATACCACACTGTAGAGAATAAATAAACACGTACACACCACACTGTAGAGAATAAATAAACACGTACACACCACACTGTAGAGAATAAATAAACACGTACACACCACACTGTAGATAATAAATAAACACGTACATACCACACTGTAGAGAATAAATAAACACGTATATACCACCCTGTAGAGAATAAATAAAAATGTACACACCACACTGTAGAGAATAAATAAACATATACATGCCATTTGTAGAATGTAAATAAACATATACATGCCACGCGGTAGAGAATAAATAAACACGTATATACCACCCAGTCGAGAATTGAAAATCACGTACACACCACACTGTAGAGAATAAATAAACACGTACATACCACACTGTAAAGAATAAATAAACACGTACACACCACACTGTAGAGAATAAATAAACATGTACACACCACACTGCAGAGAATAAATAAACACGTACACACCACACTTTAGAGAATTGATAAACACGTACACACCACACTGCAGAGAATAAATAAACGTATACATGCCATCTGTAAAATGCAAATAAACATGTACATGCCACTCTGTAGAGAGTAAATAAACATATACATACCACTATGTAGAGAATAAATAAACATATACATGCCACGCTGTAGAGAATAGATAAACACGTGTATACCACACTGTAGAGAATAAATAAACACGTGTATACCACCCTGTAGAGAATAAATAATCATATACATACCACTATGTAGAGAGTAAATAGACATGTACATGACACTCTGTAGAGAATAAATAAACATATACATGCCACGCTGTAGAGAATAGATAAACACGTGTATACCACACTGTAGAGAATAAATAAACACGTGTATACCACCCTGTAGAGAATAAATAATCATATACATACCGCTCTGTAGAGAATAAATAAACATATACATTCCACACTGTAGAGAATAAAATATAGTACACACCACACTGTAGAGAATAAATAAAAGTATGCATGCCACTCTGTAGAGAATAAATAAACATATACAGGCCACTCTTAGAGAATAATTAAAAATATACATGCGACTCTGTAGAGAATAGATACACATATACATGCCACTCTGTAGAGAATAATTAAAAATATATGTGCCATTCTGTAGAGAATAGATAAACATATACATGGCACACTGTAGAGAATAATTAAAAATATACAGGCCACTCTGTACAGAACAGATAAACATATGCATGCCAAACTGCAGAGAATAAATAAACACGTACACACCACACTTTAGAGAATTGAAAAACATGTACACACCACACTGTAGAGAATACATAAACGTATACATGCCATCTGTAAAATGCAAATAAACATGTACATGCCACTCTGTAGAGAGTAAATAAACACGTACACACCACACTGTAGAGAATAAATAAACACGTGCATACAACAATGTAGAGAATAAATAAACACGTACACACCACACTGTAGAGAATAAATAAGCATATACATGCCATCTGTAGAATGCAAATAAACATGTACATGCCACTCTGTAGAGAGCAAATAGACATGTACATGACACTCTGTAGAGAATAGATATACCTATACATGCCACTGTATAGAATAAATAAACATATACATGCCACTCTGTAGAGAGTAAATAAACACATGTATACCGTTCTGTAGAGAATAAATAAATATATACATGCCACACTGTAGAGAATAAGTAAACACATACACACCACACTGTAGAGAATAAATAAACATATACATGCCACTCTGTAGAGAATAAATAAACATATACATGCCACACTGTAGAGAATAAATAAACATACACATGCCATCTGTAGAATGTAAATAAACATATATATACCACACTGGAGAAAATAAATAAACATATGCATGCCACTCTGTAGAGAATAAATAAACATATACATGCCACACTGTAGAGAATAAATAAACATATACATGCAACTCTGTAGAGAATAATTAAACACGTATATATGCTCTGTAGAGAATAAATAATCATATACATGCCACTCTGTAGAGAATAATTAAACATGTATATACTGCTCTGTAGAGAATAAATAAACATATACGTGCCACTCTGGAGAGAATAAATAAACACGTATATACCGCTCTGTAGAGAATAAATAAACACATACATGCCACTATGTAGAGAGTAAATAAACATGTACATGCCACTCTGTAGAGAATAAATAAACATATACGTGCCACTCTGGAGAGAATAAATAAACACGTATATACCGCTCTGTAGAGAATAAATAAACACATACATGCCACTATGTAGAGAGTAAAAAAAACATGTACATGCCACTCTGTAGAGAATAAATAAATATATACATGCCACTCTGTAGAGAATAAATAAACATATACATACCACTCTGTAGAGAATAAATAAACATATACATACCACTATGTAGAGAGTAAATAGACATGTACATGACACTCTGTAGAGAATAAATAAACATATACATGCCACGCTGTAGAGAATAGATAAACACGTGTATACCACACTGTAGAGAATAAATAAACACGTGTATACCACCCTGTAGAGAATAAATAATCATATACATACCGCTCTGTAGAGAATAAATAAACATATACATTCCACACTGTAGAGAATAAAATATAGTACACACCACACTGTAGAGAATAAATAAAAGTATGCATGCCACTCTGTAGAGAATAAATAAACATATACAGGCCACTCTTAGAGAATAATTAAAAATATACATGCGACTCTGTAGAGAATAGATACACATATACATGCCACTCTGTAGAGAATAATTAAAAATATATGTGCCATTCTGTAGAGAATAGATAAACATATACATGGCACACTGTAGAGAATAATTAAAAATATACAGGCCACTCTGTACAGAACAGATAAACATATGCATGCCAAACTGCAGAGAATAAATAAACACGTACACACCACACTTTAGAGAATTGAAAAACACGTACACACCACACTGTAGAGAATAAATAAACGTATACATGCCATCTGTAAAATGCAAATAAACATGTACATGCCACTCTGTAGAGAGTAAATAAACACGTACACACCACACTGTAGAGAATAAATAAACACGTGCATACAATAATGTAGAGAATAAATAAACACGTGCACACCACACTGTAGAGAATAAATAAGCATATACATGCCATCTGTAGAATGCAAATAAACATGTACATGCCACTCTGTAGAGAGCAAATAGACATGTACATGACACTCTGTAGAGAATAGATATACCTATACATGCCACTGTATAGAATAAATAAACATATACATGCCACTCTGTAGAGAGTAAATAAACACATGTATACCGTTCTGTAGAGAATAAATAAATATATACATGCCACACTGTAGAGAATAAGTAAACACATACACACCACACTGTAGAGAATAAATAAACATACACATGCCATCTGTAGAATGTAAATAAACATATATATACCACACTGGAGAAAATAAATAAACATATGCATGCCACTCTGTAGAGAATAAATAAACATATACATGCCACACTGTAGAGAATAAATAAACATATACATGCAACTCTGTAGAGAATAATTAAACACGTATATATGCTCTGTAGAGAATAAATAATCATATACATGCCACTCTGTAGAGAATAATTAAACATGTATATACTGCTCTGTAGAGAATAAATAAACATATACGTGCCACTCTGGAGAGAATAAATAAACACGTATATACCGCTCTGTAGAGAATAAATAAACACATACATGCCACTATGTAGAGAGTAAATAAACATGTACATGCCACTCTGTAGAGAATAAATAAACATATACGTGCCACTCTGGAGAGAATAAATAAACACGTATATACCGCTCTGTAGAGAATAAATAAACACATACATGCCACTATGTAGAGAGTAAAAAAAACATGTACATGCCACTCTGTAGAGAATAAATAAATATATACATGCCACTCTGTAGAGAATAAATAAACATATACATACCACTCTGTAGAGAATAAATAAACATATACATACCACTATGTAGAGAGTAAATAGACATGTACATGACACTCTGTAGAGAATAAATAAACATATACATGCCACGCTGTAGAGAATAGATAAACACGTGTATACCACACTGTAGAGAATAAATAAACACGTGTATACCACCCTGTAGAGAATAAATAATCATATACATACCGCTCTGTAGAGAATAAATAAACATATACATTCCACACTGTAGAGAATAAAAAATACGTACACACCACACTGTAGAGAATAAATAAAAGTATGCATGCCACTCTGTAGAGAATAAATAAACATATACAGGCCACTCTTAGAGAATAATTAAAAATATACATGCGACTCTGTAGACAATAGATAAACATATACATGCCACTCTGTAGAGAATAATTAAAAATATATGTGCCATTCTGTAGAGAATAGATAAACATATACATGGCACACTGTAGAGAATAATTAAACATGTATATACTGCTCTGTAGAGAATAAATAAACATATACGTGCCACTCTGGAGAGAATAAATAAACACGTATATACCGCTCTGTAGAGAATAAATAAACACATACATGCCACTATGTAGAGAGTAAATAAACATGTACATGCCACTCTGTAGAGAATAAATAAACATATACATGCCACTCTGTAGAGAATAATTAAAAATATATGTGCCATTCTGTAGAGAATAGATAAACATATACATGGCACACTGTAGAGAATAATTAAACATGTATATACTGCTCTGTAGAGAATAAATAAACATATACGTGCCACTCTGGAGAGAATAAATAAACACGTATATACCGCTCTGTAGAGAATAAATAAACACATACATGCCACTATGTAGAGAGTAAATAAACATGTACATGCCACTCTGTAGAGAATAAATAAACATATACATGCCACTCTGTAGAGAATAATTAAAAATATATGTGCCATTCTGTAGAGAATAGATAAACATATACATGGCACACTGTAGAGAATAATTAAACATGTATATACTGCTCTGTAGAGAATAAATAAACATATACGTGCCACTCTGGAGAGAATAAATAAACACGTATATACCGCTCTGTAGAGAATAAATAAACACATACATGCCACTATGTAGAGAGTAAAAAAAACATGTACATGCCACTCTGTAGAGAATAAATAAATATATACATGCCACTCTGTAGAGAATAAATAAACATATACATACCACTCTGTAGAGAATAAATAAACATATACATACCACTATGTAGAGAGTAAATAGACATGTACATGACACTCTGTAGAGAATAAATAAACATATACATGCCACGCTGTAGAGAATAGATAAACACGTGTATACCACACTGTAGAGAATAAATAAACACGTGTATACCACCCTGTAGAGAATAAATAATCATATACATACCGCTCTGTAGAGAATAAATAAACATATACATTCCACACTGTAGAGAATAAAAAATACGTACACACCACACTGTAGAGAATAAATAAAAGTATGCATGCCACTCTGTAGAGAATAAATAAACATATACAGGCCACTCTTAGAGAATAATTAAAAATATACATGCGACTCTGTAGACAATAGATAAACATATACATGCCACTCTGTAGAGAATAATTAAAAATATATGTGCCATTCTGTAGAGAATAGATAAACATATACATGGCACACTGTTGAGAATAATTAAAAATATACAGGCCACTCTGTACAGAACAGATAAACATATGCATGCCAAACTGTAGAGAATAAATAAACACGTACACAACATACTGTAGAGAATAAATAAACATTTACATGCCACTCTGTAGAGAATAGATAACCATATACATGCCACTCTGTAGAGAATAGATAAACATATACATACCGCTCTGGAGAGAATAAATAAATACACTGTAGAGAATAAATAAACACGTACACAACATACTGTAGAGAATAAATAAACATATACATGCTACACTGTAGAGAATAACTAAACATATACAAGCCACTCTGCAGAGAATAAATAAACATATACATGCCACACTGTAGAGAATAAATAAACATATACATGCCACTCTGTAGAGAGTAAATAAACATACACATGCCACTCTGTAGGGAGTAAATAAACATATACAGGCCACTCTGTAGAGGGTAATTAAACATATACATGTATGCCACTCTGTAGAGAGTAAATAAACACAATTTGTAGAGAATACATACAAACGTATATATGCATAGGCACCAACAGCACCCAGTCAAATTAGTTTCAAAATATTCAACAATTTACCTGTATATTTCATTTGGAAATTAACATTCAGAGAGTGCAGGGATCCGGACAAAGCATGGGTGGAGATTGGCTAGAGATGGGCATGGCTAAAACTGGATTCCTCTTGCATAATGTGATTGGCATTCGAGAGATGGCCTAACGGTATTCAAGCTAAGTGACTTCATTCCCAAATGTCAAAATGATATATTTTAAGCATTTTCACATTCTTTAAAATGCGATGAGCTGTTCGTAATATTACACGTCCATGATGATGATGATGATGATGATGATGATGATGGTCTGCTGTGTTCTGCGGCTACAGTAATTTGATAACACCATGCAGCTGCAATTGCTTTGTCCACAGCATGTTTCTTGTTCTCATCCCGAGTCCTTAGCTCCCTCAGGATTGTACCCACTCTTGCTTATTTTTGGCCGTTACGTAGCACATTTAACAGTTTTGAGCAATGACATCCTCTTTGAGCTTTGCAGATTTTGACACCGATTACACCAAATTCCAAAATTCTATGTCCAGGTGTTTTTGGTGACATTTGCAGAACATGGCCCAACATTGCAAAATGTATCTAACTCGTCATTGTCCGGCCAGAGATGTAAGGTGATTCAAGACATGAAAATACACACTAAAGACAAATTATACAAGACACACATCAATAATACTTTTAAACAGTAACAGGAATTAAACGTTATCAATAGATACTATTAGCAGTTATAAAATTTACAGGAGTCCACATGTATATCATGGTACTAACATACGCCCACTCACATCGCTCCACGGTATGTGGCCGTACACCCAGACCTTTGATCTCTTGCTATGTGAAGTAACATTACGCTTATGGGATTGAGGGTAACCAATCAGGTCATCATGTATTTCTTATCTATCAATTTCATTGGCTGAGACCCACAGTTCATTCATGATTAGCACGTTTTGTTAACTTAGTGCGGATATCATAGCTTGCAAGCGCGGTACTCGTTACGGGAGCAGAGCGGGAGGGTGAGACCGTTCTATAGGACGATGCATGTATATGTATGTATGTATGTATGCATTTATATAGCGCCAATTCCAGAATTAACTGCCCAAAGGCGCTTTACAAAAATTAAAGCTAATTTAAAATAGTGAAATATGCTTTTTGGAACAAATGGGTTTTTAGAAGAGTTTTGAAAGCCTCAACATTGTTGCTGTTTTGAATGTTGGATGGAAGGTCGTTCCAAAGTTTTGGTCCAGCTATTGAGAAAGCACGCTCTCCAATGACAAGATTGGAATTGGGTACTACGCAGAGTAGCTGTTCACTCGATCTTAGTGCTCTCGGTGCTATTCGTCTAGTTATGAGTGATGATAAATACGGTGGGGCTAAGTCATTTAGGCATTTGAACACGAAAAGTGCGACCTTAAATTCGATTCGTTGTTCCACTGGCAGCCAGTGTAGCTCTTTGAGGACTGGTCGAATGTGTTCATGCACTTTTGTTCTGGTTATTAACCGGGCTGCCGTATTTTGTGCTCGTTGGAGACGTTGTAACTGCGATGATGATATGCCTGTGAGAAGAGAATTGCAATTGTCCAGCCTTGATGTAATGGTTGCGTGGACGAGGGTATTGACTGCATTATAGTCTAGCAATTTCCTAATTTTACCGATGTTGCGAGTGTTCAGAATGTATATTAAAGGGAGATGACTTGGAATTTACCAACAAATTGGCGGATGTGCAATGGGTTTGTTAAATGATGACCTCATTATGGCGTCGAGTGATTATTAACCCATTAGCATGAACATCCGCCAAAACGGTTTCTGGAGCGGCCTTAAGAAACGCCCATTTGCAGCCCAAGAGAAGACAATCCCCGAAATCCACTACTGGAATGACGGGCTCGGTAACCAAGTCGGTAACGAGCCAGTCATTACAGTGGAAAATTCCCAAAATAGGTCACTATAGTAAACGATATGGGAACAAGAGTAACTCAACTTGGGCTTCGTTCGTGAAGAGGTTCCGGCCATTCTTGACCTATTCTGTAGCAATAGTGTGCAGAGGTCATCGAGAGGCTTTTATTTCTCATTCATAAAGTACGAAGTCTGCAACATTCGAACACTTCATTCATTATTTGCTCTAAATAGCCTAAGGTAGCAATACCTCGGAATATACCTGCCCCATTGCAACTACCTATTACCATGCTTAACCTTTTAACCTTCAAATTTGTTCAAGAAAATTTCAGTTTTCTCATAGAAAATGTCCATTTGCAGACCAAGAAAAATCCTTTTTTTTTTTTTAAATTAAGCTGGCTCGGTTATCGAGCAGAAGCCGTGTTTGGCTGATATGAGTGTTACTGCTTTAACGTCTGATTTGTTACAAGAGTTACGCAAAATCAGCCCTATATATGACCTTGGCGAATGACCCCTTTTCACAGCATTGTAATCTCAGAGAACCAAAAGGTTACGTAGATTGAAATCGGGACGACCATACGGAAGAAGAATGCAATAGTTTAAGTTTAAAAAAAAAAAGTGGTGACAAGATAAAGCCAGTGTAAAGTTATTTAAGTTTAGTTAACGCCATGCTCTCTCCTACCATAATAACGCGGGTTACGGTGCCGGTACCCGGTCAATACCGGTATTGGTCCGGTACTGGCCCAGTAGGCAGCGTTATCAGGATACAGTTGTCTACTTACATTCATACACATAGGAAGTCCAACGAAGAACGTGAGTACACAAACGATAGCGATGAATATCTCGCGTCTATAGCCAACCCTTAAATACTGAGGCCATTGGTCAACTACTGCTGTGACAACACCTTCCACGCCCACAAACTGAAAATATGCAAACACAAACAGTTTAATAGGGCTTACTTTGAGAAGCTCAGATGCTCTTTTAATAAAATTACGAACGATTTAGAAAATACGTAATTTCAACACTACAATGGGTGCTGGTCACACCGCAACAAATTTGGCAGACCAAGACTGGCCGACAAACATAGTCCTACTTAGGCTATACTAGTTGCGAATTGCGACTAAAATGGCAGCCATTTTGTATCGTAACTTTCGTGCGTGCGTACGTACTCCCGTGTTTTTGCGCGTGCGGTGCGTGTGGCGCGTGTACCGCGTTAACGCAGGTTCCTCTTTCTTCTTCATCCGTCTCCCTGAAAATTGTCTTCAGATGTGCACATCAATTTGTTCCATAAATCATGTGATGCAGGTCAGGTTCTCCGGTGTCTTATACTGTTTTTGTATGTCGTGTTGAGTTCGGACTCAAAAACGTTTTTCTTATACACTATGGGAGAAGAAAAACCTGGGGGTGACGATACGGCACCCCGTGCCCCACGCCACCCCCCTGTTCCTATGCATATGCTACATTATCAGCACCCCACCCCTGTTCCTACGCCCCGTATCATGATATTGTCCTTTGACATTTGCCCAATATGGATCTACTCGAGCCCAAGAGAAATCTCCCACATGGCTCACGTCTGGTGATGATCCATACAGTACAACCTGCGTTATACTGTCAAGAACCAGATAATGTAGCATAGGCGTAGGAACAGGGGTGGGGTGGCGTGGGGCACGGGTGCTGATAATGTAGCATATGCATAGGAATGATGACGTCATATGATTGATCGATAAACTGGATTCATCATCTTCTCTTCGGGTGTGTTCGTGAGTATTTTATATTGGTGCGAGGGTGTGCGATTACAATGCATATGTAACACGTATGCATGGAATACGGGGATCAATTTCTAGATATGACCCGCCCAATTCTAGTTAAGCTCCGCCCACGTCAATTAAATCGAAAATCCGTCTTTGATGGAATTATAATTTAATAAACACTCTGTTGAATATTTTTGGAACAATTTTTACCGAGAGAACTGTTGCCACAGGCAGCAACCGCTCCCAGTTAAAGTAGTTTCAAAATATTCAACAGCTTTCCTGTATAATTACATTGAAATTGCGTTTCAACGGTTCAAATCGACTCCAAAATGAGTAAAAAAGTGGGCGGAGCTTAACTAGAATTGGGCGGTTCATATCTAGAAATTGATCCCCGTATTCCATGCATACGTGTTACATATGCATTGTAATCGCACACCCTCGCACCAATATAAAATACTCACGAACACACCCGAAGAGAAGATGATGAATCCAGTTTATCGATCAATCATATGACGTCATCACGTCAGCTGACGTCATAATCAATTACACCATAAATGACGCGATTTAGTCCGTTATAAACGATTAGTAGTCCGTCAAGTATGTTGTACGAATTGTATGGCTTTACAATTTAATAGACATTCTGTTGAATATTTTAAAACTAATTTGACTGGGCGCTGTTGCTACCATAGGCAGCAACAGCACGCAGTCACATTGGTTTCAAAATATTCAACAGCTTACCTGTATAGTTTGCTGGAAATTGAGATTGAGAGAGTGCAGGGATCGATCGATCCCTCCACGGTCAAGGCGTGAGTGGAGATTAGCTAGAGATGGGCGGGGTATAGCTAAAACTGGCTTCATCCGTTACCTGGCTGTCCAAACCTAGCAGGATGACCATGAGAAAGAATAGAACTGACCAGGCAGGAGCTCCAGGCATTTCTCCCAAAGCACGTGGGTAGGCAACAAATGTCAGACCAGGGCCTGGAAATAAAATACGAGGTAAAATTTTCTATAGTTTATTTAACCCTTTAATGACTAAATTTGTTCAAAAATTAAAATATTTACTTATTGAATGTTCATTTGCAGGCCAAGCGAAGACTATTTTTGAAAATTTACCACTGGAATTACTGGCTCGGTTATTGAGCCAGTCATCCCAGTGGTAGATTTTCAAAAATAGTCTTCTCTTGGCCTGCAAATAGACATTCCACAAGAGTACTACAGAGGCCTATTTTGGCCGGCTTCGTAGTAAAATAGTTAATACTTTTGATATATATATGGCCTACCGGTAAACATCAAATAACCGGTATGCACCAAATAGACTACAATGAAACCAGTTGCACTACGGTCATTTTTATCTCCTGCCTTATTGCATTTGCATATATATATATACATTATATATATTGTAGATGTAAAAAAACCCACATGTCTCAATATGGCGACCTGGGTGTAAATAAAGAAACTGAAACTGAAACTGCAACACAACAAGTAGTTAATTGTGCCGGTTGTATGATATTTCTGAATTCCGTAATAGAAAATTGCTTCATATGACTGACTGATCGATTGATCGATAGCTCAATCAGATGGATCGATCGGATCAATCAGCTGATTGACAAACCAACTGACCAACCGACCAACCAACCAACGGACCAATTGGCCGACTGACTGACCGACCAACTGACCGACCGACCGACCGACCGACTGACCAACTGCCTGAATGCTTGACTGACAGACCAACCTACCTACCTACCCATCCACGCGCACACCCGCCAGCCATCCACCATTGTTCGTTCCCTGGGTCACTCGCTCGTTCGTTCGTTCGTTCGTTCGTTCGTTCGTTCGTTCGTTCGTTCGTTCGTTCGTTCGTTCGTTCGTTCGTTCGTTCGTACATCCATCCGTACGTTCGTCCATCCATCCATCTATCCATCCATCCATCCATCCATCCATCCAACCGTCCATTCAAACGTCCGTTCCGTCCATCCATTTAGGCGTCCGCCTGTCGGACCATCCATCTATCCATCTATCAACCCATCAAAACATCCGCCACGCACTCGCCCTCCCTCACTCCAACCAAACACCAACCCACCCAACTATCCATCCATCCATCCATCCGTGTATGCATTCGGTTTCTTGCCTGATTCCGCGACCTCTCTGATATCCACGCCTTGTTCCAGTGCCATATGCCCCAGGACGGAGAAGATGACAAATCCCGCCAGTAAACTCGTTCCGCTGTTCGTGCACGCGAAGATAATGGCATCTCTATAATGAAAATGGCGTAATTGCTGTGATTGCAGTGACTGTTGCAATTCATTGGTAATTTGGAACGGTCAAATGATCAAGAGAAATTGACTGAGTGATGTTGCAACAATTGCTTCAATTAATCACAATATGCATGCATGATGGATAACGGTCAAATGATCAAAGGATGTTTAACAAGGACAAATTTGTCCAATATCCACGTCGTGGATATATTTTTTTCAAACCAGCTGCTGTGAGGTCAAAGCGTTCTGTTTTGTAAACATTGTTGCTAAAAGATGTTACTGTTGTATTTTAGCTTTATACCCCAGAATTGGCACACGTCACATATGGTCATATGGCATTTTCCCGCCAAAAAGGGACCAATCACCATTCAGGGTTTTGGCAAGAAAATGGAGGGCGTGGCCTAATATGCAAATGAGATGACGTCGCAGGTCACGCGACCAGCTCTCGACCAATCAAAATTGCATGCACCATATCAGCCGACGTTTGGTATGTAGATCTGTTGATTTGGTCTGATGATTGACAGGTGTACAGAAGCATTAAATGGATGTTGGGGGTAGGGGGTGCGTACATATATTGGTCCTGGATAAAGAGACAATGGGAAGGTGTAGGGATCAGTATGTAGATCTATTGTTCCTGGACGAAAGTCACGCCTAAGCGCTAAAAGTCTTAACATTCAATCTATTATCGTTAAACAAATTCTTCAGCTGATAGATCTATTTTTCCTGGTTGAAGAGATAGTGGGAAGGGTAAATCTATTGTTCGTGAATGAAGATGGCACCTAAGCTCTAAAAGTCTTAAAATTCAATCTGTATGTACTTAAGCGATTCTTCAGTATATAGATCTATTGTTCCCAGCTGAAGAGACAATGGACTGGTCAATCCAAATACCAGTGGTGGGGTCGTGAGGACAGGTATTGCTGAATGCAGCCAAGTTATAATGTGTTCAGAGATGTTTGTTTCTGGCTGAAGAAGCAATGGGAAGGTCGAGTCAAACACAGGAGGAGGGCAGGTGTTGGGGAGGATGGGTGGTGTGGAATGCGGCCAAGCTATAACATGTTCGGACATGTTTTGTCTGGCTGAAGAGACAATGGTAAGGTCGATCCAAATACATGTGGGCAGGAGTTTGGAGGACAGGTGGTGTGGAATGCAGAAAAGGCAATAAATCAACCCTATGACTCCTAGTAAATTTACAGTAAATAGGGTTGTCCATATGCACATGCGTGTGGTGGTTTGTGTGTACGCGCATGCGGGCGCGTGTGCCGGCCTGTGTGCATTCATGCGTGAGGATACACAGAGTAGTATCTAAAAAACTACTGAACCCTATATTGGCTCAAACTTTAACACAAGATGTATGTGTTTACATGCGTGCATGTGTGTGGGTGGGCATACATGCATGCATTCGGGCATTCGGTAGTGTGTGTGCGTGCGTGCATGTGTGCATGCCCGCGCGCGCGCGTGAATTAGTGCGTGTGTGCGTTCAGGCATGAGTTAATGTGTATGTGTGTGCGTGCGTGCAAGCGTGCATGATGCGTGTGCGTGTATATGTGAGTGTGTGTGCTTGTTTGTGGGGGTGTAGGTGGTGTGGGATAGGTGTTGGTT
The DNA here is from genome assembly GCA_034401795.1 of Chaetoderma sp. LZ-2023a. Taxonomy (NCBI): domain Eukaryota; kingdom Metazoa; phylum Mollusca; class Caudofoveata; order Chaetodermatida; family Chaetodermatidae; genus Chaetoderma; species Chaetoderma sp. LZ-2023a. The sequence goes on from CM067366.1 coordinate 9,423,411, forward strand.
GGGTGGGGAGAGGGCGTTGAGGGTAGGGGTGGGGGTGTTGTGAGACACGCTGGAACGTGCGTACATAAGCTTACATACATAGTGAAAAGGAATAGCAGAGCTTAAAACCTCGAAGTTTATTTTGAAATACTTTTGATACAGATTTGACCGACTCTAATTTTAACACAAGCAAGTAACTTCACTCATATGTGGATATCCCGCATGCGTGTGAGTAGAGAAGAGGTGAGCTGGTCGCCTGCTAAAAGTAGTTGCTGTGTCAGAGCTACCAACTAATTTGCATCATTATCAGCTTTTTCCTTTGATCTTTGCCGCCTTTATGTAAAGGTGTGAAGACAGGCGACCAGCCTCATCTATTGTGATTGGATGTTAGATGTAGACGGTGCCCATGAGCCCAGCCCCCGCATTAAGTCACGTGCCTCCTGTCATCCAATGCGGTGAGCTTAATGGTAATTATCGTAATGATTGACAAGGGTTAATGACTGGGTAATTAAGGATGATTGACGGGTAATTAAGGATGATTAACGGGTTACATGTCTGGACTCATTTGATCGCCAAACCCTGCCCCCTTATTAAGTCACTTGCCTCCAGGCATTCAAGGAGGCGATGGTTAATGGGTGTAATTAAGACTGATCTCTTAGAGCCATGCCAAATGCTCAAGGATTAATGTCCCCTCGTTAAATCCTGGGTCTCCAGGTATCCGATGAGGCAAGCTTAAGGGTAATTAGCGTAATGACGCATGTTGAGCATTAATCGATAGGCATAAGGCGAATTGACAGGCTACATGTCTGGAAATGTCTTTCTGACTCTGGGAACTCGTGCAATCATGGGAGATTCTAAACGGTCGAGCTGTGGAGTAGGGGGGGGGGGGGCAATTGTGGAAGACATCTCCATGGGTTGATCATTATTAAACTTCTGAACTTTGGCTCTTTTAGCCGTGACAAAGTATGTATAGCGTAAGGACAATCGGTTAGTTATTACCCTGACAGATTAAAATTAACTAGTCGAGCTTTAAAACAACTCCGACCACGTGTAGTGATCATCAGAGTCGTACAAAGTTCAGCGAATCAATTTTCAATCATGTTATGGAAATAACTACCGATTACATGTTTAACGGGTCCCGAGCGGCCATACAATATTTTGCGGGAAAATGTCAGTCTAAGTTGATTCAGGAGTTGGAGGGTTATAAGCATGGGTTCTTTTAGGTTGTTTTTTTCAATGAAAACAATACGAGTCATTTCACATTTCACAATTTTTTTAAATAAAATTAAGTTTCAGGAACTCTATAAAACTGATAAAATATACAGATGATAACAATATACATACGAATAAGTGAAAAAATATAAAACTAAATATATGTAAAATGAATACAAACAATAATAATTTTATTAAAATATAAAATTTACAAATGTTTCAGCAGGATCCAAGGACCTGTAAAAGTTAAGCGATAGACATAGAGAATGATTCGACTGAGGTATTAAGTGAAACTGATTTTAGCGCTATTATTTAAGTAAATCTGAAACCGATCTAAGTGATACTTAACCGCTAACAAGTTGGGTGTAAAGATAGGGTAGGGATTTTGTACAGATGTAGGGTTTGGAGATATTAACTTTCAAAGCATTGGGAGGAGGGTGTAGGGTATATTTTAAATAAGTTAAATAATAGTTTTAAAAAACACGCTCATTGTATGAATATATAACAATTTACTCGAGGCACCCCCACCTCCCGGCTCAAACCCTGCACAATATAACTACGCATCGCCCTCCACACACATGCACATTTCTAACTAAAAATAATAAAGCAGAAGATTACTTACTCCCCCTCAATGAAGGGTATGCTAGTAATCTTCTACATTATGAGTTAGAACATCATACATAGTACAAACATACCATCTCAACCACCACCCAATACCCCACCCCATTCTATAACTACGTATCACCATTTGCACATATCTAACCAATAATATTAAAGCAGAAGATTAATTTCCCCACACCCCCCCCCCCCCCCCTTGATGAGGCGTATGCTAGTAATCTTCTACGTTACGGGTTAGAACATTATACATAGTACAAAGATGACAGCTCAGCCATTTCCCCACCCGCCCCTATCCTATAACTATGCATTGCCCTCTGCACATATCTAACCAATAATATTAAAGCAGAAGATTACTTACTCCCCCTTGATGAAACGTATGCTAGTAATCTTCTACATTACAGGTTAGACCATTATACATAGTACAAGTATAACAGCTGAACCATTTCCCACCCACCGTGCACATTTTTTCCAATTCGCTCATGCTCGAACCCACATACACCCTCAACTTTCTCATCCTCCTACCACCCTCAGGCTATCATAAAATTAGATCCTAGGGATACCCTTAAAGCCATACAGTTTAGTATGATAGTCATTAAAAATAATTTTTGTAAGTAAATCCAAAACGTTTCTCAGTATCCTTACTCAAAAGTCTATGATCTTTATTCCTAATGATAGTATTAGGATACTGAGCGAATGTTTCAAGTTTGCGATCGTTGACCGTGGCTAACAGAGTATCGAATCCCAACCCCTTATTCCTGTAATTCAACATTAAACCATTCATTTTGCAGACAATATTGAAATCCCCAGTCTGTCCGTCTAGCTGCCTGTACGCGTAACTCTTCGGGCCAGTACTGACAAACTCTGTTATTTCACTGCAGGAAGGAACTTCATCCATGTAATAACCAAGTCTGTCATGGTAAATGGGGATTAGGCGAGGTTTCAAGAAAGGGTTTCTGGTCAAAGGTGTCAGTGGTTGGTAAAAGGAACGTCACTGTGAACTATTTTTAAAATCTGGTGAACCAAAAACATAAAAATTATCAAACATGGACAAAAACCATCAAAATGATAGAAAAAACAACCCAGAAATTGTAAAAAAACATCCCAGCAAACAAAGGTGAAAATCAGTCAAAGAGGATAAAAAATTGCCAAAAATCCTGTAAAATGGTCAAACCGCATTAAAAATGAAATGACAAAAAATCAGTCAAAAAGGACCCAGTATCATCAGAAATGAACAAATGATAAAAAACAACAAACATGGGGAAAATTGGTCCAAATAAGTCGAAAAGAACCAAAATGGTAAACAATAATAAAAAACGACGGAAATGGGGAAAATTGTCAAAATCGGTCAAAAGGTCCAAAATGGTCCAAAAATAATAAGAAATTGACAAAAACCTTAAAAAGTAGTCAAAGTGATAAAAATGACAAAAAATTATCAGAAATGTGCGAAATTCGTCAAAACCTGTTAAAATCGGTAAAAATGGTCCAAAATTGGCAAAAGATAATAAAAAACGGACAAACAAATAGTCAAAAAATTTCAAAAACCATGAAAAAACGATGAAACTGATAATAAAAAAAAGGCTAAAATCGGTTAAAATTTGAAAAAATGTTCAAGATCCATCAAAAAGGAGCAAAAATGGTGCAAAATTAAAAAAAATTATCAAGAAGCATAAAAAATGGTACAACAACTACCAAAAACAATCAAAATTGTCAGAAATGGTAAAAAACATTACGGGCAAAAAATAAAAAGTAAAAGGGCTAATTATGATGCTTAATCATAATCATGTAGTTCTCGGTAGTACCAAGATGGCCGACAGTCACGGACAGTGTAGAAGGCAATAACAACTTCCAGCTAGAAATGAAGTCAGTGTAATACATATGCTTGTAATCACCAAGTATTCATCAAGTTGTCACCCAAAATTTACAAGACAGCGAAAACTGTAACATATATGATCTCTCTATTAAGGGGTAGCTCTATTTGCTATATGTTATGTAGTAATTTGGGGCACTCACATCTCAACCATTTATGGATGGATCACATTGATTCTTTAAAACCCTCATCTGTGGACATCCCTGAACATGGTGAACTACATTTAAAAAACACTGACTTTGTGGTTCTGAAGAGGAAGTCGGTGGAAAAGGAATAATAATAATAATAATAATAATAATAATAATAATAATAATAATAATAATAACAATGAGCATAGACAGTCTAGGGACATGGTTAGACCTGGGTCTGAGTTTAAAAGAGGATGTAGAGCTGTCAATATCTCAGATCAATTACCAGTCTTACAGAGTTTAGTTAAAGCCAAACCCAAGCAACGCAAGATAATTCTAGAGCATTGTAATAAGGGTTTGGCCGATGCTGTGTCTGAATGCTGTTTAAACCTAATTCATGGAAACATAAAATTAAATCGAATACAACATAAATGCTTACACAGATACTGTGATAACATTAGATTGTTCAGTAAAAGCAAGCCACCATTATATGAAAGGCGACGAGTTATTCAACGTGGGGGTTTCTTACACCTTCTACCGCCGGCAGTATTACCGCTTGTTTCTAAATTATTCAGATAATAATAATGATAAAAACTATGGAAAGTGTTCAGAAAATGGCATTGGTACCGCATAATATGATAGCGGTATAAACACGATGTCTCAGATTAATATTCTAAATAGCGATCAAAGAGATGGAACAAATTCTAAATCATAGTGACTTGACGGCTAGAGAAAAGTCAAATTTGTACTCTCAGATGCTTCAAAAGTTTAGACTGCAGATAGATCAGTCTAAGTATTCAGTTCAGCCGTTAAGTCATCAAATGATTCTCAGCATTCGTGGAATCACCAGGCTTCAGCGCCTAGGGGTTTAAATTTGGATAAAGCCAGAATTAAAGAGTTAGTTCAATCGTTGAGCCATAGTTTAAGGAATAAAGGTGAGAGATTGATCAAAATCTTAAATCATAGGGCCCCAGGCGCTTATCATTAGACAACTCCAATTGTGTCACCATAGACAGTGTAGCCTGTCCGAATAGCAATCTGGTAGATTTAATAGCCTCAACAGTGACGCAGAATCCTTATGCAAATTCTAAGGATTTTTTAGAACATAGATTACTGACAGCCTTCAATAGACTCTTAGCCGATGCCAATATACCTAGACAAGTAGTTGGTAGTCATAAGACTTTGGCTAAGATTCATAACACAGCTGAAAACATTGAACAGCCGCAGAGCCTTCAACGCAGCGAGTCTAGAGCCAAAAAACGAACCTGAGGCTAAAAGTTTACAATCTACAATCATTAATAGAGGGGTCACGACAGTTGAATGCTCTGTAGCTAGAAATCTGAGACCTCGAGATGCAAAGCTATTCAAAACTTGGTTAAACTATGGCAAAAAAAAGCTTGCAAGAACCATAAGAAATAAGCGATCTATTAGCGTAACTGACAGATTGAAATGTGTATATTACGATAGCAACTACTCCACATCTTTAAGCGGTTTTGAAAAGCTGTATAGGGCCTTTAATGAAACAATATCTAAACCCGTAATACGATCCTGGTTAGCAGAACAAACTATATACACTTTGCATAGACTTAAGCAAATAAAATTTAAGACAGATTGATTCAAAGTAACCAGCGTTGATCAGCTATGGCAAATGGATCTGAGCGACGTTACTAGTTTAGCCAGACATTATAACTCTATGCATTATCTACTATTCATAACAGATTGTCTATCAAAATTTTTGTGGATAATTCCTTCAGCGAATAAAACTGCGAAAACCTTAGCTCAAGCTTTGGAGTTTTTTCTGACTACTGTCTCTAGACGACCTGAATTGATTCAGAGTGATAAAGGGGGTGAATTCGTGAACACTACCGTTAGACATGTGTTAACATCTAAAGGTATACATTTCTACACATCTCAGCACTCTCTCACAAAGGCTGCGATCGTTGAATGCGTTCAACGAACCATAAAGACTAAGTTATAGAAATATATGACTTACAAAAATACTGATAGATATATCGACACACTCCCTAATCTGGTAAGCTCTTACAATAGATCTGTACACAGTAGTACAAAAATGAAACCTGTAGATGTAGACCACAGTACAGAAGTTTTAGCTCAGCATAATATGTACTTGAAAGCGAAGCTGAGAGCATCGGTAAAGCCGAGTGATTTCAGACTAGGAAATGACGTAAGAGTGTCAGAGTTAAAAGATCCATTTACCAAGGGTTAGAGACATACATGAAGTGAGGAGATATTCAAAATAAGTTCCAAACTATCTCAGAGATTGGGTGTTTATAGGCTCAATGATTATAATCAAAATCCCATTATCGGTACATTTTATTCTGAAGAGTTACAGAAAATTCGGTTAAACGAAGATAACAATCAGCTGTATCGAGTAGAAATAATTATTAAAAGGTGTATGAAAGATAATAAGTGAGAAGTCTATATCAAATGGTCTGGTTACCCGTATTTGTTTAATTCATGGATAAGTTTTCAGAACTTAAACGTATTTAGAATCATTACAGCGCTACGGGTACAACTATACTCAGCCCACCGCCCAACCCACCCGTCACACCCCCACCATAACACTGCATCGTTGTAGAAATGTCTCTAAACAGTCCAGAAATATGTAATAATGATTATCTTTGGTCATTCTGTGGTGGAAAAGTACCCAGAGACGTGATAAGATATCTCGCTCAGGTTATGATTATGTATATTATAATAGTAACGTGTTTAATAAATCTGAGCATTCAAAATAAATAGATAAAGGGGTGTGGATAGCATTAGCGTCCGGGTGTTTGGGATATATATTACCTGCGCTGAGTATAAAAATGCCCAAAGTTGAGTGATTGACTGTCGCCAGTTTGGAAAAAATATCTAGAAACATGGAGCCATTTTATACTATGCTACCGAGTAAGAGTAGTATGGATTACTATCCTGATAATAAGATTTCAGATTTCAGAATGCATCCTCAAATGCCTTTAAGATTCTCTGGGGAATGGGAAGTCAGCTTGTCATCCATATTGTATCTAAGAAGGTGGTTAACATTAACGACGCCTTCGACGTTCCTGCTACATTTTTATGAACCCTTGAAGCCTAAAGTTCAGCCTAAGCAGAAGCAGAAGAAACCAAAAAGCACAGCAGCAGCTATGGATGAAATCTTTGATAAATTTAGTCAGACTAATAATTTACTAATAGAGCCAGTGAATTCAGAGGTTTGACGTAAAGCTGCAGAATTTCCTCTCTACATCCAACGAATAGAAATATGTAATGGCTTCTATACCATTAAAATTCTAATAGAGTTTAGAAATAAGCAGATTAGTAGCCCCAAACATTATAAAAATACCATTAGATTCAACTATTTCATGGAACGAATCAATCCCACAACATTAAACATTAATCAAATGTTCTCCATTGAATTTGATGCTTACCTATGCAAATTCTTATGCTATACCAATCATATCATTAGTGGCCCTACCCCCGCTGGTGGAGTTCTATCAACGCGTAAAAATAATAAAATTACATTAACTACAGCTTACGTATATTGTGATATTGTAGGCCATAATGTAGTCGGTGACACTACAGCACCTCTGTTAAGAGTTATGCCATTATCTAGCGATCATGGCGCTGAAGATATTTGTCGATGGCCATTTCCTGACATTCAACATACAACCGCATCTAAGAATTACATCGACATGATAGGCATGGCTATAAGCGATAGGACTGGAGAGAACATCCCATTTGAAGATGGCGCATCACTGAGCATACTCTGTTTACATTTTAGACCTAAGGGCAAAATATTTATGCTTAAGCGCTCTATTAATGCAACTCTAAACAATTTAACTGTAAAAACAAAAGTTAAAAAAAAAGTAAAAAATGACTTATACTTGTAAACCAGATTCAGCTACGTCGAGAGTTTATTATGGTAATCAAGCCCTGGACATTTACCTGTATTCGTAGGCATTAGGAGTCAAAAGTGTCACGGGCTAGGAAATATTATAGGTTCGCTGTTCAGAGCAGCCATGCCATTAGCATTGGAAAATGTTTGGGCAAGCAAACCATGTCAGCCAGTTTAGGTGTGGCTGAAGATGTTTTAGCTGCTAAAAAATTGGAAACATCTGTGAAAAATAGGGCTTTGAATGTTGGTAGAGCAATCGTACCAAAAGCCATAGCGTTAGCTCATACCAATATCTATGGAGCTATTTCATAACCTGGACGCAAAAATGCTAAGAAGGTCAATGATTAGCTAACCATCGCAGAAGTCATTCGAAGCGTAACCATAGAGGGAGAAGCATCAGAAACGCTGAACAAGTGGCTATATTTAGTTAACTAATAAGATGGCTGCTTGTCACTGCACTAAAAGCGAATTAGATTTGTTTACTGTGAAACCTGTAATGGCTACGATGGATCAAGCTCGTTGGCAAAGTTATCAACCAGTTATGAGTCTGTCTAATTCTGGGGGAATCCTGGCGTTTTCGTCTCTGGAAGTGGTGACGAATACATAGATTTAGCTCAAAGTTACACTTACATTAAGGCTAGCGTCATACAGGTTGTCGCTGGGGTGGAAACTCCTTTAATGGCGAACAACGATGTTGCACTGGTTAACCTATGGGTTGGCTCTATGTTTTCTCAAGTAGATATATTTTTTAATGAAAAATGCGTCCGTGACGCTAATGGCACATAGGCTTTTTATAGTTCTTTTGAAAGCTTATTTAATTATTTGACAGAGCATAGGTCGAGTCAATTAACAGCTGCATTATGGTTTATGGATACAGTTGGACATATGGATAATAAGACAGCTAATAATGCAGGTTATACTCGTAGGAAACTTAATGTTGCCCTAAGTAACCCTGTGGAAATGATCGGTAGAATTCATTCTGACATTTTTCTTCAGGAAAAATATTTAATCAATGGAGTTTCCTTGGTCCATTTTATGTCGAGTAAACCTGATTTTAACCTATTTCATGGCGACGCTCACAGTTACAAATTATGTCTGCACGAAGCTACATTAAATTTATGCAAGGTAAAACCAATTCCAGAAGTAATTAACGCTCGCCCTAAAGTCCCCCATGTGATACCCTACTAAAAGAGTTATCGTCAAATCATTCACCATTGCAGCATGGACTAGTAGCATGAATAGGGACAATATTTTTCTCGGAGACCTACCGAGTAGTGTTATATTCAGTATAGTTAGAAATAGAGCTTATAACGGAGATTTTTATACAAATCCATATAATTTTCAACACCGTGATGCCAATCACATTTCATGCTATATGGATAACGAGCAAGTGGCTGGAGATGCTCTTACACCAAATTTCACGGCTGCTGGTTACAATTTTACAGAATCATTATTGACATTGTTTAATGGAACTGATACATTATTCGATGACAAATGTATAGGGCTTAACATCGATGAATATAAGTCAGGTTACACGTTTTTTTGCCTTTGACTACACCCCAAACCTCGCTATAGATGATCATGTCTACCTTATGAAGCGAGGAAGTCTACGCCGCCAACTAAAATTTAAAACACCAAAACGTGCTACTATGAACGTAATATGTTATGCAGAATTTAATAACATTATAAGCATTGACAGTGATTGTAACGTTACCATGGACTACTAGAACCCACCCCCACATACACACATGCACGCATGCACACACGCATGCACACATACATGCACGCACGCACGCACGCACGCACGCACGCACGCACGCACGCACGCACGCACGCACGCACGCACGCACACACACACATACACGCTGGCGTATGGTTGCGCTCATAAAAACATATACATCTGATTATTATTATTATGTTAACTACTAGAAATATCGAGCATATTTTCCCAGGAGACCGGAGATTAGGACGGTTGTTCCTAGGTGTTTTCGCTAAAGACTGAATACCTAAATGCATCATAGGACCCTCGTGTCTCATCGTTAATACAGATCCTGAGAACCTTCCAGGCACTCATTGGATCACGTTATATTTCCCGAAACATGGAAAATCTGTATATTTTGACTCATAACAGTCAAAACAGGGGCATTATGTAATCTGTATATATATATATATATATATATATATATATATATATATATATATATATATATATATATATATATATATATATATATATATATATATATATATATATATATAATGATGTTATTGTGCAACCACTATTATCAACTCATTGCGGAGAGTTCTGCATATATTTTCTGTATCATAGGATTCATGACCTGTCGATGATTTTAGTTATAATGACATTACTAGATTTAGCAAAAATGATTGAATCGTCCAAATCTTAGACCAGAAATTATTAGATAATAGACTTATAGCAATTCAATGAGGAATGTTGCAATAAAAATGCTGTGAATCTAAATTTGTGCCTTTTCTGTTTTTTGTCGGGTTTTTTAACTCATTAGATGGTCTGCAGATGTTTTTTTAAATGATATGGATTAAGCTCGCTTTTGCCATATTCATGTTAAAATACATTTCAAAGTCTGTTTCTCACATTATTTTTCATTTTCCAGAATTAGAATTTTAACGTAGTCCTCCTAAAGTTATGTAGATGTCTGATGCCTCAGGCTAATGCCACATATACAGGATTAAAGTCTTGAATGAACAGCTCATCAGAGATATTGTTTGCTGATACCTATCCATAAGCCCTGCTGGGATGGGGTGGTGGGGTGGGGGCGAGGCAGGGTGTCTGAATCGGTTACTCATTAACTTACTACTACTGCTGCTACTGCCACATCAGACAACTACGCAGCTCTAGTGCTTTTTACTAGCCATAATGTTGGTGAGATTTGATTTGAGAAAACACAAATAAAATTCGATAATTATAGGTTATAGCTAGGTCAATAATAGTAACAGGTTATAATTATATAAATATATATATATATATATATATATATATATATATATATATATATATATATATATATATATATATATATATATATATATTTATATATATATATATATATATATATATATATATATATATATATATATATATATATATATATATATATATATACATATATATATATATATATATATATATATATATATATATATATATATATATATATATATATATATATATATATATATATATATATATATATATATATATACATATACTGAAAAAAATGAATGTTATTTAACAAAAACAATAAATTGATTCAACTATATTATTTAATTGATAGGTCATTTTCCAATTTGAACACCAGTCTCTTGTTACTGTAATGCTAGTATCGCATCTTTAACATGGCATCATTCAACGGAAGGGTCCAATTTAAATAATGACACTGAGCTGTCAATATCGGTTGTGACCTATGCGCATCGCTTTCTGATGCTTCTAATTAAGCACCTGATGTCACGAAGAGGAATCGCATCCCATTCCTGGAGCAGTGCAGCTTCCAGTTCCCGCACATTGTGAAGATGTGGATGGTTCTCACGCGCCATATGGCCAAGAATGTCCCACACGCATTCGATAGGAGACAGGTCCAGTGATCGTGCTGGCCAGTCCAACACCGGAACGTTGTTAGCCTCAAGGAACTCACTAGTGACCCTAGCTGAATGAGGACGGGCGTTGCCTTGCTGGAACATAAAGTCTGCATGATGCTGCATAAAAGGGATGACAACAGGAGCGACAACTTCTTCACAGTAACGTTGAGCTGTTAAATTTCCGCGAATCACAATAAGATCTGTTTTGCCATTTTCATGGATTCCAGCCCACACCATGACACTGCCGCCACTGAATCTGTCGTGCTGAATGATGTTGGCTGCATCATACCATTCTCTTAGATGTCACCAAACGCATTGCCTACCATTCACCACATCCACACAAAACCTCGACTCATCACTGAACAAAACGTGGCTCCATTGTTGAGCACGACATCGCTGATGAGTTCTTGCCCATGCAAACCGATTCTCGATGTGGCACTCTGTAAGCAGAACAGCAACAAGTGGACGACGGGCATTCACAGTTTCGCACAGTTTGTGGATGCACTGTAGTGCCGGTAGCAGTGTGCAAATTATGGGACATCCGCGGTGCAGTCTCAAACCTGAGATGTCGTGATTACATCACTAAGTAGCGGTCTTCTCATGGTGTTTTTGCTCTCGGTCTACCAGATCGTGGTCGGTCATTATCATGTCTAGTTTCCTGCTCACGTTGGCGGAGATGGGAAATGGTTGAGGCATGAACATTAAAAAAATATATATATATTATTCACGCAGCTTATAAACAGTGCAGAGTACATCATTCAGCCATACAGTCTTACAGGCTTTGTATAACTCGCATACATTCCAATATAAATCTGGATCTGTAGACAATGCGTGAAGGAAAGAGTGTTTACGTACGCATTCTAATGTGTTTAAGTAATGTAATTCTACATTGTCAATAGGTCTTAAGAAATAATCGATACCCATACACTGATGTTCTCGTTGAGATGGTCTGTCATGCTGACATCCATAACAGTCCCGAATCACTAGTCTACGGATCGCCAAATTCAACAAATTTGTGAAAATAGCTGTGGCATGGGCTCTGGTAGATTGTGGAACGTTTTCGTAGTCAAAACTCAAAGATTCACATTCATGTATATCTTGATGACACGTATTGGGTGTGTCATGCGTAGCTATCAGTTGAGCGCATGTTTCTACAGCAGCTGGCAAGTCAGGCGATGTAAAACACTCGTCTTCTTCATAATCCTGTAAATCATTAGAATCCAATGTATCTGATAAGGGTTCGACCCCCAGATGGTATTTCTTCCTCTACATTTGTAGACGCTTGTTGAATAGCGTAATTTAACTCTCCGACAGTCTCTGGGGATACGTGCTCAATAAGTGTCTGAATTGCTCTGTCTATTTCAGCATCAGAATCATTTACATCGGCAACATCGACATTACATGGTTGCTTAGCCGTTAATCCCAGCAATCGAGTCATGCAGACTCTCGAGAATATGTAATCCTTAGTCTTTACTGCGTCATCCTCTAAAACTGTCTATAGTTTAAGTTCTTCAGCCGTAGTAGTAATATATAATCCATCTGATAATAACTTTGAGTTAATGTTTTGATCGCTGCTCAGAGTTCTGACTATTTCAAACCAAATGGCTTCGTCAACCATTAACTTTCAGCTCACTCTAGAGACAGAGAGTGAAGGCCAGCTACTGCATATGCCTATTTGTCTCTGACCATTATTCGAGTGACATGAATCAGACATTAATCTAATGCATAATAGCTGATCACTGTAATCTTTGGAGAGCATCGCGTCCACCATTGCACATTTTTATCTATATATCGACGATTGGGTGTAGATTCTTTATCAATATTGTGAAGCCGCACTAAGGCTGGTTAGAAATGGAATAGCAATGTTTGGTTTATTTTGTGTGGGGTATAAAATGCATACACTAGCCGAGAGTTTGTCATAGCTCTGAGAATTTCATGCAAGTTCTCCTTCAGAATTCTCCACGAATCGTTAGGGAATGTTACGCTCCTGAATGATGATTTCTGCTTGGTTTGACCTGGTAGAGTAAAGTACCAAGTTAGCCTGATGTATGGATATTTAGTGCCGATAGTGACCTTTAATTGAGGGTATAATTTGGATATGTAATTAATCTGCCATACTCTGTTGGAACACCTAGCTCTAAGCACAGTTTCTTCAAATGCAGGCATCATAGCGGCGAACCTTCGAAACGTATTACCATACAGAAACACTCCACGCTTGGGAGTGGGGGGGGGGGATAAACACTGCCAACACTAACCTGATGCGTGTCTACCACAGATTCGGCATTGCATTTCAGAATGCACACGTGTACATTGCTACTGAGCTCTACGGGCACGTCACAACCCATAAAATAGATTATGTTCATACTTTTTAACGAGGGGGTGGGGCTTTGTCAGCGAATGAGTTCCCAGGTAAAGACATGTCCAGACATGTAAACCGGTCGACCCTCATTACATAATACATTAACCCTTGAGCGTTTGTCATGGTTCCAAGAGATCAGCCTTAATTACACCCATTAACCATTGCCTCATTGAATGCCTTGAGGCATGTGACTTAACGAGGGGGCGGGGCTTTACGATCGAACGAGTCCAGACATGTAACCCGTCAGTCATCCTTAATTACTCGTCAATCATCCTTAATCACTCAGTCATTAACCCTTGTCAATCATTACAATAATTACCATTACGCTCACTGGATTGGATGACAGGAAGCACGTGACTTAACAAGTGATCAGGGCTTATGGGCACCCTCTACATCTAACATCCAATCACAATGGAGGAGGGTTGGTCGCCTGTCTTCACACCTTTACACAAAGGCGGCAAAGATCAAAGGAAAAAGGGTGATAATGATGCAAATTAGTTGGTTGCTCTGACACAGCAACTACTTTCAGCAGGCGACCAGCTCACCTCTCCTCTACTCGTGTGGGTATTCGCGCACGCTTGCCTGCACATGTGCATGAGGGAATTATGCGCGGCCATGAGGGCAGGAATGCATACTACGGTTTGCACATGCAGGTGTGCATGTGGAGATGAATGCGTGGATGCTTGGATGCGGACGTGCATTCGTGCGGGTGGTCATGGGTGCGGGTGTGCGTGAATGTGTGTGGCTGCGTGAATGCCTAGTCAAGTAAGTTTAAAATGTTCATGTTTATTAAATAGTAAAGACATACAAGTCCTACAAAAACGTGTATTCCGTCATCAATTAAGCGTTTGTGACGAACTTATCTGGGTCATTCATGATGTAATTGATTATGACGTCAACCTACACATCACGTAGTTTATTATGACGTCATATGATTGATGGATAAACCGGTATCCTCCATTCAAATATATACTATACATACAATAGCCTATGCGTATTTTGTAAGACGCCATCTTACCTGTATGAATTATGTTTGAATTTGTTATAGCTGCCCAATGCTGTCAACGAGCCGAGGGCAATGGAATAAGAGAAGAATATCTGTGTTCCTGCGTCAACCCATACCTAAATAAAACATATATCACTACACATATAATAGTGTGGTGGTGGTGGTTGTGGTTGCGGCGGTGGTGGTTGTGGTTGCGGCGGTGGTGGTGCATGGTGTTGGAGGTGGTGGTTGTGCTGTTGCTGTTGCTGTTGTTGTTGTTGTTGTTGTTGTTGTTGTTGTTATTATTATTATTATTATTGTTGTTGTTGTTGTTGTTGTTGTTGTTGTTGTTGTTGTTGTTATTATTGTTGTTGTTGTTGTTGGTGGTGGTGGTGGTGGTGGTGGTGGTGGTGGTGGTGGTGGTGGTGTTGGTGGTAGTGCATGGTGGTGATGGTGGTTGAGGTGGTGGTGGTGCTGTTGCTGCTCATACTGTTGCTGGATGATGATGATGATGATGGCGATGATGATGATGATGATGATGATGATATACTGTATTCTGCAGATGTAGTAGTTTGAAAACATCATCATGCCGCAATCAGGTCTTCTTCTTTGGCCACTCCTCAGCCGGTGTCCTTCGCTCCTTCATGTTCTCCTTGGTTCGCAGTGTCTTGCCTCTTTTATATCGGTACGTAGCACATTTAGCACGTTTGTGAAGTGGCGCCCTCTGTGGGATGTGTAAGTGGTGGCTTCGAGTACTGTAAATTACAAGGCCCTCGGTGTGGCCGAGTTTAGCCTAGTGGCATTTGCAGCCAATAGCAGGACATGATCATACTTAGTTCATCATTTCTGTACAACCTTCACTGAGAGTTTGACCGTGTTACACAGCAGCGATGTTGGGTGACAGCACTGATGTGTTTGTAGTTGCAGGCATCAATCTTATCGAGAACTGCCTTTCGAGCTGCCCAGCTATCGCGACCTTTCCCACATTAGCATATCTTTGGAAAGTACCTTCCTGGAATGCATCGCACATACCACTTCTGACTGGTTAACGCGATAGCCGACGCGCAAACAGCATTACTTTACTATTGGGATCTGATACAACACACTTTAAGCAGTTTATATGAAGAACTAATTTCATAATATTATTGAAGTCACACATCATTGGAAATCTAAGCCCATTTTTTCTATACGTTTCTGTATGCGTTTTTATAGTTTTGTCAAAAGTTAATACAGTTGATTGTAATTTTTTTTAATCCCCTATTGTGTACTTGATTTAATGAATCTAGGTATAATGGTGTATTTTATATACGCAAATAACCCAGTGAAAGATTTACAAAGATATAAAAAAATAATGCATCAATGATTAGGCAATTGAATGTGCTTTCCAATGATGTATGGCTTAAATAACATTTTTAGTTTATCATAGAAACGATTTAAATTGCAGTGTATTTTAGTGCAATAGTAACTCAAAGCCAGGTCAGCTGCTTGTTGGCGGCATTACCAGCTAGCAGTTTTGCTCTGAGCATTGATTTAGTGGATTCCCGGCGTAATGACGTCAATGTGGGAAAGGTGTAATACAGGCTTGAGTTTTCACGCAAGTGTGTTGTTTTATTTGCTAGATTCGGAAACACGTCCCCTGGCTGCCAGCCCAGACAGCATTACTACATTAGGCCAACGTTGGCGATTGGTTGGCATGGTCGCCATTGGTTATTGGGCACTGGGCCAATGTTGGAAATTGCTTGGCACCATCGCCGTTGGCAACAAAGTATTGGGCTAACGTTAGCATAACAGTGGCAAAATTACAGTTAGTTCACAGTGGCTAGGCCAACGTTAATCCAACCACTTATAGGCAATGTATATTACAAATATGCATGAGTTGGGCCAACGTTGGCATAACAGTGGCAAAATTACATCTGGGTTATGGAAGTAGGCCCAACAACATAGCCACAGTATATAATGATATACCTGCACATTACGGCAATGCTTAGACGACTGTTTGTTATCTATAAGTCAATGTAGGCCTATTTGATAATTAGTTTGGACGATAGCATTTTATTTTTAAATCTTCATTTCTCAAGGGAGGTAACTCGGCAACTTGATAGCCCATTATTTAAAGGATAACTAACCTCATTTCATGATATCTAGTGCTATCCCTCTCCGATAATGACACCCTCCGCTTATAGTAATTTCAGGCGATTGGTATGCAATTGTGTGTTTATGTAAACCCCGAGCGATTACGATGCACGTGAACTTGAACATAAGTAAACATACTCACCTCAGTCTCGGCTAGTTTTGTTATGTTTGGCTTCAGGTAGAATATTATCCCATCTTTGGCCCCATCCAGGGTGACGCCTCGTACTAGTAGCGCAACCATGAATATATATGGAGCAGTGGCTGTGACGTACATCACCTGGATAAAGGTACAATATATACAGGGCTGAACCTAAGGCAGTGCAACAAGTGTATTTTCACATGGCCCCGAAATTGTCAGCCCCCTCACACATCCCCCACCCCACCCCTCACCCCACACACCCCACCACATCCACCACAAGAAAGTGACTAGAAAATTCTTTTTTGTTTTAATGTTTGGGGCCCTGCATAACTTCAAGCTACACGCATAGATGTCACACCTATAGTACAACTCATAAATCAGTCAGAATGTTTCCAAAAGAAAACAATTTTGAATACGATGTAAAAAAATGTTCTGTTGAATATTTTGAACATCATTGGATTGGGAGACATTGTTCGTAATGTCTTCCAATCCAATTATGCTCAAATTATTCAACAGTATCCTTTTGATTCAAATTTGTTTAAATTGTTTCTGGGTTGCAGTGTATAAGACCGATTTAGTCAAACCCCACAGCCCTCTGACCCCAGAGACCTCAGCAGCGTTGGTAGTGCATTATGGCCGAAACTGGACCCTATAGTTTTCTCGCGATCCTAACGACAGTTCCGAGACCCCACGGGTAAGAATTTCGGAAACTTTACACAGGGCCCCCTATGTCCTAAGTTCGGGCCTGAATATATATCTACAGTACAACATTATAAAGAGAACGCCAGACGTTACTCTAATACTGGGAAGAATTAGCCCGATATGGTCCAGTGCTGGCCCAGTAGCCGGAGTTATGACAGTCGGCGCCAAATTCAAAAGACGTCGCTTGTGTACTAAAACTATGCTTTTACACTATAACGGTCAAGATTTGTCATGGAAATTAAATTTTTTTTGTTTAATGAATGTGCACCAGGCCAAGAAGATACTATTTTTGACATTTTAGCACCGTAGTACAGCGATTAGGGGAAGAGTTGGGCACTTTCTGGTAAAAGTGTGAACTTTGGCACACATGTCCGCTAAGATATGGAGATTTATTTAAGAGGAGGTAGACATCGCCATCGGCAGGGTATTTGGCCGCCATCTTGAATTTCAAAATGGCCGCCATTACAAGCTATTTGCACTAATATCTCAGCTGTTAGACATAGACAGATTATCTCAGTGTCTAAACTAGCATTTTCTGTGTCAAAGAATACATATTTATCACTATCATGATATTGTAGTTTGGATCGACCGGGCGGTTACTGGCCGTACCAGCCAAGCTGGGTACGTGCCGCCCGTCCTGGATTCGTTCCTGAACACGCCCCCTGGGTAGAGCCATAAGCGTATATAGGCCTATGAGAGAGATCGTGTTGTAAAAACGTTCGTTAAAGCGCATAGTGGGCATGCCCACGCTTAGATGCTATTTTTGATGGAGCACGTAGTTTACGACCAAGATGGGATGACGCTTTTAGTGTACCGAGATGGTACCTTGTAATCCTTTTTTAATTACCTGTTCCCGACGAATCTGGCATTAATCAAGACCAAAATTCGACGGGCTTTTTAAATCTGCAAACCATTTCAAAATCGGTTAAGAAATGGCTGAGTTATCCACAGAAAGCCCTTCTTGATTATCTTCAGAATATTGATGTGACGTCATGACCACGTGGACGCAGAACTTCTAGAATGTTCTAGGACATTCGACAGCGTTATTATCATCTACATGCTGATTGGCTGTTGCTCGAACGATGATTGGTTGGAGCCTGCGCCTGTGACGTCACGGGTAGTATAGTAGGAGACGCGATCCAAAGATCGAGAGCATCCTCGGCCAGGGGCCGAACAGGTTGGACCTGTACCAGCTACTATCGAAAGGTATACACAGATCACCTCGCTTTCTTTCGGTTTTTCTCCCGTAGCTAGCGGTACCCAACCCACCGCACTAAAACAATTTTGTAACTCCCCTTACTTGCAGGAGCAATCTGGAACTTTCTAGTTATTGTTCACGAATATCAAGAGCTACTTCGGAACACGAACTTGTGGTGAGGCCTTTATGGCCTAAAATGTGATTCTACAGATGTAGAGGCGGCGATGTTCTTTTGGTGGATGACTCACTGGATCTGCCGGCCACGCCAAAAAGTGGTATTTCAACCATCCCCGCACTGATGTCGGGCAGTTTCTTCTAAATATTCGACCACAGCAAGTAAACGTTGCCTGGTACGTCTTCAGAGCTGGCCGAAGTAGCCAGCACCGTTAAGCTTTGTTTTGTATCTTCATCTGCATCTAAACCCCCCCCCCCCCCCCCGCTTGTAATTGGGTTGTTGTCAACTTCCATCCAGACCATCGGTGTACGGGAATTTTCTTCACAGCAGTAATGTTATTGTATCTCTTACTGACTACCCCTTAGACATTCTATATTGTGTTTACAGTCCTGAGTTCAATCCGCTCCCGTCATGGGCTGCTTTGGGGAATCCTGTTTGCGGGAACCAACCTGCTGGAACTTTCCAGCTTCCTGAGAATGCATCAACACACGTCAACCAAAGAATGACGTATCAATTTCAGTAACACGATAGCCAAACTTAAGAATGGCTACCGAGTATTCAAGTAACCATACTTAACATTTTAATTATTCCGTTACTTATATTTCTGATAATTATATTGTGTCCGTATAAATGGTCCCGATGACTAAAAGGTACCGTAACGGTCTTAGGACCGCTAGTTATAATTTCTGTATATGTTTATAGTTATTCTGATTTTCTGTAAGGTGTTTTCACTAACTGCACTGTAGTAGGTTCGTTAACCTGCACTAAAAATTTATAATTCTGATCATTTGATACTGCATTGATTGTTCAGGTTAGTTTTATATATATAACTGGCCATCAGTTCATATGTTTTGTTTATTTATAGAAAATATAGGACTGCAGTGCACGTAGGAAACACTATACAGCAACACTTATATATGCAGCACTTTCTCCCACCACCAACAATTTTACACTGAGGTCGCTGTCCGTGCTATAACTCTGTTTAGCCCGGCATGCTACCGACTAAACCTTTTCTATTCAGCTCGATAGGATAGGTTTAATATGATTAGAGACAGTTTCTTCGTTAAGAAATTTGTAATATACTCTTCTCTTCTGGTAGTTGCGATAATTTAGCCCCGCACTCCGGCAAGACTCATAACTCTAAGATATTGTCTCTCTTCATGTTCCACTCAGCCTTGTGGCTTCTTAATTGTTTGAATGTCCCTATCCACACCATGGGCTGATCCGACCCTGGGAAACTGTTGGGGTTTCCGAGCAGTGATGGCCAAGGTGTGGTGTCACATACAATACTTCCGTATCTTCGGATACTTAGTAGTTAGCACTTTTGCCAATATAGGAAAGCACTGCGAACACATATCTTAATTATTATTTTATTTGCTAAACAATCTTCCCACATCACAGTGCAAAACTGGGCAACTTGTACATAAACCTAACGACAGGTTAAACGGTTAGTTCCATAGGACCTTGTGACGGGCGAGATGCGCATCCCCACCGAATTCCATAAAAAATGTCTGGGCATGATATTTAGATCTGCCACGCCCTCACGGGAAGGACATTTACGGTGGGTATTCGTCTCTCTTACTCCCACCATAACGATAGATCAGTTGCCTAAAATGCTTTTGTGAAAAGTAACCAGTGTCTTGTGACGTTTTATGTGGTTACGGAGCGAGATGTCCGGATTCTCATCCAGTTCGGGCATCTTACCAAGTAACATGTATGAGCGCTGTCTTCAGTATTGATGTCTTGGGGCATCTGTTCTCAATGATAGCCGTATCTAATAGCTAGGTAGATACCTAAAAGGTAGATTTCTAAAAACTAAAAGCTAGTTAAGCAAAGCAGAAGGCCCGCATAAATAAAGTGGCAGCTACTACTTCAGCATACTAAGAATTACATAAGACGGTGATGTGGGAATCCCTCCGGAATCGTTGGTCCCGTCTTCACATAAAACAGCACGCAACCTTATAGTTATAATCTCACTAGGTATGCTCTTTTCTTTTTCAAGCATTTTGGTTGAAATATTAGAGTGGGCCCATTTTTGCCTACTACTCTTCTCCCGCTTTAAGCAGTGGCGACTTTTTCCCATGACGGAGGCCCGCGCGAGGCACTTGCTTCTCGCAAGGATTCAGGGACGACGGTCCATGCGAGACAATACTCCTCATCCAAACTAGCACTAGGAGTAGTGCTCGCGTGAGGCACATCATTTTTCGTCCGAGATAATCTTCTTTCCTTTCAGCTTAGAGGTATAATAGCTTATATTAAGTTAATTAGTTAAGTCTCGTGTACGGGAGCCTCCCTTGCGGGGATACCTCTGCGAACCTACGAGTCTGTGTGGTACCTCCGGGAGCCTCATGTTTAAAAGTTCATCCGGCTGTCTCTATGTCTTGTATTTTCGTATGCTCCTCATTTTTTTATCTAGCATACTCGATAGTCTGTTTAGATAAAACTATTGTATAGACTTATTTTAATTAGGTCACCAAATCAAATCTTGTAAGTCCATAGATCACGAAATTGCTATGGACAGGCATTCTGGTGACACAAACTCTTGGGATGAGACAGTTGTGTTTAATGTACGCCACGATGGTCGCACGGCCCCAACGGAATGATTGAGTTCCACCGGCCTCAGGAGCCAGTTTGTGTTACCCGTAGGGCAGTCTCGTACAGGATCCGTCACCCCGAGACCGGATGCTAACCAGTGTCATCATTCGTCGTGCACTTGTGCCGTGGCAAGTCGGCATAATACAGCGGAATGGCCCGACACTGCCCCATGAGCTAAAATATTATGCACATTTTGGATTTCAAGATGGTTACCATACCAAAACTCTTACTTTACGATTTTACTTCTATCCGGTATACAAATGACATTGTGCTGATCAAATCAACATTTTAGTCAACGAATCTCATATGACATTATAAGTATCTTCATCAACAACAAGCATCTTAGATTTCTCCAATGACTGGTCGCTGAATAATCATTTGGCTGTGCCATAGGGCTGTGCGGTATACCGGTTTTGGAACCATTACTGGTTCTGTAGCTGTAACGATTTGAAAGCCGGTGCCATAATCTCACAATCACAAAACCGCATATTTATGAAAACCCGGTATTGGAAACATATATCTTTAAAAAGGATGCTGCTGTTGCATAAAATTGCATTCAGTTGACACTTAGAAGAGGATTCCTTTTTTCAGTTCCATTCGTATTTCGAGAGTACATGTATGTTGCCAGATTGTATTGCTAAATGCCTTTGGAAATTGTAATCCGGTACCTGTTTTATTAAACTGTATTATACACATAATAAGGAAAAATTAGTTCCCTCCCCGGGATGTCCTGGGATCGGGACCAACATTTTCGGAAATATGTATTATACACATTTAACGGCGTTGTGAGCAATCTCGTGTTTATGAAAGCTATGGATATTGGCTATTATGAATTCTGAACGCAAAATAGTCACTAACATCTGGAAACCCAGGATTGATCTATCCCTCCTACATAAGATGCGTGGACTTTCTGGAGCTAGCTTAGCTTACATTGACCGATAAAACGCGGGAACTTTCGCTGATAACACTTGCTATCATGAGGAAGCTTGCACGTACGAAGTGGAGGCGACAATGAGACCATCTTGAAGAAAGTCTAACATGGCGCTGCCAGGCCTCGCCTAGAATAAGCCTCTAGCATATGGGCAGTAGCCGCCAAGTCACACAAACAGTCTTTGTCCATGATTCAGAATCATGCCCTCAGAATAATGGACCGCTCCAGTTTTAGCTATACCCCACCCATCTGTAGCATATGGGCAGTAGCCGCCAAGTCACACAAACAGTCTTTGGCCATGATTCAGAATCATGCCCTCAGAATAATGGACCGCTCCAGTTTTAACTATACCCCACCCATCTGTAGCTAAGCTCCACCCACGCTTCGCCCGTGTTGGAATTGATCCATCCCTGACCTTGACTATCAATTTCCAGAAAACAATAAGTAAGTTGTTAAATATTTTGAAACTAATTTGACTGGGTGCTGTTGCTGCCTATGGCAGCAACAGCGCCCAATCAAGTTAGTTTCAAATTATTCGACAGAATGTTTATTAAATAGTAAAGACCTACACATCGAACAACGTGTCGGACTATTAAGCGTTTGAGCCGGACTAAATCGAGTGATTCATGCTTTAATTGAGTATGACGTCACCCTACAAGCCACGTAGTTGATTATGACATCATATGATGGATGGATAAATTGGAAAGGTCCATTAAAGAGGTAATTAAATCCACACTGCTCAAAAAATGAAAATGAGCATACGAATACAACCACTAGCTAAGCGCGGAGAATATAAGGACATGGTCCGTGCCATCAAGTCAATGTCAAAACAGTACATGAGCAAGAAAATGGCAGATTTTCCAACAACAGACTAAAACGGTCTAACTTTGTGAAGCACAGCAGAACACACACATTAAGACAGCATAATCTCCTATGAGCCTACTAAAGACCGACCATCATGGGAAAGGAAACCTATCAATGCCAGAATATCCATGTCAGTTCAGCAGCTCACTCCAGGAGATGAATACACCGACACCCATAAGCGAGCATTGACAATGGCATGGATTGACGAATAATATCCTAATGGTGCATAGGTCCACGTGTGCACAGATCGGTTTGCGATGCAGGCTGTTAAGAATGAGGGAGGGGGCGGAAGTCTTCATTAAGTACCCACCAGGACGTAAGGAAATGGCACAGCAAGCAACTGGAAAGTACTGCTCTAACTACAATTCAGAAGTCCAACCTCTGGTTCATCCTGCAAACATCATTAAAAATATGGATGAGGGGTGTTCATGAGTTGTCTTTGAGATGTACCGTTGGTACTACATGGTCTGAATAACAATAAGATACATGAACTCGCAGATGCACTTCGTCCTATCAGCCATTGCAAAAAAGCTCGTGATGCAGTGGGTTCCTTCCCATTGTGGTATACCGGGGAATGAACATGGAGACATTCTGGGAAAACAAATGATCTGTTATTCAACAAGTTATCACTCCGGAGACGTTTGCAGAGGCAAGGAGTATTATCAGCAAGCCGATGAATATCATTAACTATCCAGGTCAGAGCAAGTGGTCATCTCTCGCTTGAGAACTGGCCATAACAGACTAAATCAACACATGCACATAAATCGCTGTCTGGTGTCATTCTCTATGTGCAGTGGGGACACGCAGAACAGTCTACCACATGATATGCATATGTTACAGGACTGATTCAATCTCCCCAACTTAGAAACAAGATATGGCCCATAGCAACAGCGCTCCAAAAATGTTGCGTAGGAGCAATATTATTACAGTATTAATCCTGACTTGCAGAAGACAGTGCTAAAATGGAACTCAAAGAGTAAGAACAAAGAAAAACAAGAAGAAGATAGAAGCAGAGATTAAGACAAATTTGTATTTCTCTTGTAAGCAATTACTGGTCGTGATCTGCCCGCCCGCCCGCCTGCCTGCCTGCCTGCCTGCCTGCCTGCCTGCCTGCCTGCCTGCCTGCCTGCCTGCCTATCTGTCTGTCTGTCTGTCTGTCTGTCTGTCTGTCTGTCTGTCTGTCTGTCTTTACATTGAAAAAAACGCATTGGCACAGGAATTTAATTAGAAATTTCTTTGCCTAAATTTGTCCTATCGAGACCAAGTTTAGATTTACTTAGAGTGGTCCCCCCTTGAGATTAGTTGGGGTAAAGTGAATTAATCAGTAGGTCGCTTTAACAGGTAAAGGCTGGGATTGATCCTACATTATAGAGAAATCACACACACGAATGCACACACATACACATACACACGTACATACGCACGCACGCAAGCAAGCACGCACGCACGCACGCACGCACGCACGCACGCACGCACGCACGCGCACATCTGAACGAATGCACGCAATAATACATGCACACAGTAATACATGCACGAATGCACGCAAAAATGCATGCATGAACGCATGCGCGAACGGACGCACGAATGCATGCACGCACACACCAAGGCACTAATGTACTCACGAATTAATGCACCCACAGCCACATACACACGCACACATACACCCACGCAAGTATAGATGCACACACGTACGGATGTACGAGCACACACCCACACACATACACACATACGAACAAACGTCCGGACGCACGAACAAACGAACGCATGCACGAACGAACGAACGAACGAACGAACGAACGAACGAACGAACGAACGAACGAACGAACGAACGAACGAACACACGCACGCACACATACACACACGCACGCACGCACACACACTTTTGCAGACACATAATTAAAAGATGTCCTACGGATATGATTTCATGTTGCCCCACCATTGATTTTGGTTGGGATTAGATTTATTTAAGAACAGGTAGGGAGGGATGAAACCTTGTCATTGTTATCAGGAACTATACGGTCTAACTTTGATCTTACTAGCAAATCTTTCAGGTTTGGATTTCTATTGTAAGCTATTACTGGTCGTGCTTTGATCGGTTCCTTTAATTTAGATTGCAACTGTGAATATTCGTCTTTCATAGTTTTCGCTAATTCAACATTACGTCTATTGTATATGAGTTGAAATGGGATAATTTTGTTCTTTTGTGATATTCCCGAATCTACATTTATTCCAAATGGTGCTTTTGTTTGGAGTGTTCTAATCCAATGGCCCTCTCGGATTTTGCGAAACGAACTCGTTTCTTCCTCACTATCGAAGGTCGGAATCTGTTCTATTGGCATGATTTCAAAATGATGTTCAACTGAATGATCAGGAAGTTGGAAATGTTGAGCAATTGGCGTATCTGCTGAGGTGTTAATATCAGAAACGTGGCGTCTAGCATGCACTATAAATGCATTTTTTGTTTCACCAACATGCTGTTTCTGGCAAAGGGCGCAATTGATCAAATAGACTACATTCTCAGAATCACAATGCATATTAGTTCGGATATGATATTCATTTTTAGTTTGAAAACTCAGGAATGTTTGTTGGTTTACAATATAGTTGTTTACTTTGCATCTGTTTTTGTCGCATTTAGAAACTGATCCATCGCACATGATTGGTTTATTGTGTTTAATTTGGACAGGTTCAAACTCGGGTCCGCTATGAGGTTTTAAATTTTCAAGCTCATTGATGGTGTCTGCTTTAATTTTTCGAAGAAACGGGCTGAATAGCCTCGTGCTTTCAAACCATCAAACGGAGTAGAGCATGCACCATTCAGATTTTGCCTGTTGCTAGAGTTTCGAAAGAATCTTATTATTTTCGATTTTATCAGACCTTTAAATGTGTGTGGAGGATGAAATGATTTTTTGTGAAGCAGCTGATGTAAGTCTGTTGGCTTAAAGAATACTTTATATTCTAATTTTCCAGAGGAGTCAAATTGAGGACCCTTATAGATCGTGACATCTAAAAAGTCAACTGATGTTCCACTAATAGTAGCTTTTAGCTTGATGTTTGAATCTTGGTTATTTAAAATGCGAAAAAATTCCCAAAAGTCTTCTGAATGTTGCCAAATTATGAAGATGTCATCTAGATATCTGAGGTAAAGAAGAGGCTTTTTGGTTGATTTGTTCAGTGCCTCCTCTTCCCACTCCGCAACATAAATCGTGGCAAAATTTGGGCTGAATCGTTTACCCATTGCGCATCCACAGATTTGAAGGTAATTTTCACCATTAAATTGGAAATCCTTTCCTTTAAGACTTAGCTCTAATAATTTTAGAATGTCCGTGTCTGGTCGATCTGGATCAGGAAATTTGACAAAAGAATTCTTAATAGCATTGACTCCAGCATCAATATCTATATTGGTATACATAGCATCTATGTCTAATGTGACTAAATTTGCATCTTTCTGAACTGACAATTTGGATAACTTTGAAAGAAAGTGTTCTGTATTCTTGAGAAAGCTCTTGTGTCTATTAGCAATGGGGTTTAAATAGTAATCAATATATTCTGAAATGCCATAAGACTCACTGCCACAGTCTGAAATGATGGGTCGTCCAGGTGGTGTCAATGGATCTAACCAGGTGCTGATAGGTTTATGGATTTTAGGCAAGATATAAAATGTCCGATTTTGTGGATTATTCTCACCTAACAGATACTTTAACTGCTTCTTATCGATGTACTTATCTGTATGCAATGAATTACGTATTTCAATGAAATTTTGTCGGTTTTGAGGCCAAATTAAATTATCAAGTTTTCTGTAATGCCTGGTGTTAGTTAACTGCCTTTCGGCCTCGCGGATGTAGTTTTCTCTAGACATAATCACAGTTGCTGAACCTTTATCGGCTGGTTTTATAATAATATTCTGATTTCTACGTAATTTGTTGATAGCCTGTCGCTCGAGAAATGAAAGGTTTTGCTTATTGTTTGTAACTGGCAATGATCTGGCTATACCAGCAACCGTTTTTATGGTTGCTTTAATATTGTCATCAACTAGCCTATCTGGAGGGTCCCAACCGGATTTTCCAGTGAACGGGTTTGACTCTCCATTTAAATTTCGAAAATGATGGGCTATTTTTACTGAATGACCAAAATTAGCTACTTCAATAAGACCTGTGTCTAAAAGCAAATTAATCCTGTTTTTGGTTTTGGAGTTGGTACAAAAGTAAGACCACGATCAAGAATTGATTTTTCAGATGGTGAGAGATCATATTCAGCTGCTAAATTGACAAGGTTTGTTCCGAATCCTATGTTAGGGGAGCTATTGCCTTGACCCATATTTAGTTTAAACTAAGTACCATCAACCAATGGTTATAAATACAATTAGCTGTTTCTTTCGTCCAATGGATTCTATCCTTCTCAACATGAAAATTGGCATCAGAAATTTTGGGGATGACTTTATCAACGTGGCAGTTGGACCGTGCTGATTCGTTGATGCGCTTGAGACAGTACTTTTGCCTGTCTGACAAGCTATCAGAGAAGTTAATCTTAGCAAAGTACAACTCCGCATTAGGGAAGCTGTTCTTAAATTCTCGAGCCATGAACCTTAAATGGCTTGAGGCTTTGTTTAGATGCTCATATTTGGAGTTGATGCCAATATTCAGGATGATCTGCAGGCAGGCAGGCAGGCAGACAGGCAGGCAGGCAGACATGCAGGCAGGCAGGCAGGCAGGCAGGCAGGCAGGCATGCAGGCAGGCAGGCAGGCAGGCAGGCAGGCAGGCAGGGAGGCAGGCAGGCAGGCAGGCAGGCAGTCAAAGAGGCAGGCAGACAGGCAGGCAGGCAGTCAAAGAGGCAGGCAGGCAGGCAGGCAGGCAGGCAGGCAGGCAGGCAGGCAGGCAGGCAGGCAGGCAGGCAGACCGACCGACCGACCGACCGACCGACCGACCGACAGACAGACAGACAGACAGACAGACAGACAGACAATGAAGGAATCCAGTTTTAGCTATGTCCCGTCCATCTCTAGGTAAACTCCACCCACGTTTAGACCGTGCTGGGATCGATAGATCTATGCACTCTCTGAATCTCAATGGTCAGAAAACTAAGCCGTTGAATATTTCGAACTAATTTGATTGGGCGCTGTTACTGCCTATGCCAGCAACAGCGCCCAGTCAAATTAGTTTTAAAATATTCAACAGAATGTTTATTAAATAGTAAAGACGTACACTTCGTATAACAGCGCTTAGTCCGCCATCAATTAAGCGTTCGTAACGAAGTTCAGACGAACTTAGCTATATCATTCATGATGTAATTGATTATGACGTCATCCTACACGTCCGGTAGTTGATTATGACTTCATATGATTGAGGGATAAACTGGATTCCGCCATTGCACAAAAGCGTGAGACAGCAAGTTACCGAAGTGTCGTCGTCGTCCTCGTCGTCGGTATCTGATGTGCTGTTGTTGTATTATAGAGTGCGATGGGGGATGGATGGGGGGGGGAGGAAGAAGATGGAGATAAAGGGCAGTGGCGGGGGTTAGGGTGGAGGATGTGTGATGCTGTGTTTGTATGGTGGAGAGGTGGGGTCGGTGGGTGGGGTGAGTGGGTGGATGTTACTCTGCAGTCTTCACTTACCTTGCCAGATGAGCGTATACCTTTACAGATGCACACATATACCAATATCCAGGCCAGCAGCAGACAGAGAGCTAAATCCCACTTTACAATTCCCATATCCTCTATGCTGTCAGAGATACCCAGTACCTTATTCCTGTAAGCAAATAACATACACAGGTACAGATCTATCGACCAGAGACCTTTGCCGAACAGACACCGCACTCACTATTACCAATGGAGGGATCCGATCTGTCCGGGGTGAGGTGGGGGTGGTGGTGTAATGAACAATTTCAAGTTCAGAAGTTTGAAGCTATTACAGTAGTAATCTTTTCATCATGTCAATTGTCAAGAATGATCAAGAAAATCCAAAACATTTTCTCAGTGAGTATCCATGTGCAGGTCAAGTAAAGACTATTTTTGGAAACGTTAACGAGCCAGCCATTCCAGTGGTAAATTTTCAAAAAATAGTCTTATCTTGGTGAGTAAATGGACGTTTCTCATGATTATTGCAAAGCCAATTTGACCGGTTTGACCATTATTTATATTGTTAACAAAGCTACAGAGAACAAAGAGTTACAGTAAATTCTAAGGAATCCCGAGTGGTAAGGATCTGGCTGCGAAAAATTGCTAGAGGTAGGAAATGTTGAAAATAATGCCTTAAAATTCCATTTTTATTTTTTTGCCAAATATGGAAAAAATTAAGATAGAAGGGTTTGTAAAACAAAAGAAATAAATTGTTCTGGTCTTATATTGTTATTGTCTTATATTGTTATTGTCTTATATTGTTATTGTCTTATATTGTTATTGTCTTATATTATATTTGAATGAGTAACACGATTATTTAGGAAAAAACAGATGGTGCTAGTGTTCTAATAGGCTCTTGTTAACGGGATTTGGCGGGAAAATACTGAACTCTGAATTCTGGCTTTGAGATGGCCACGCATGGTCTCGATAGTATTAACACTTTAAGATACATATCAGCCAAAAATAACTTTTGGAGTGGTCTTGAGAAACGCCCATTTACAGACCAAGAGAAGACTATTTTTGAAAATCTACCACTGGAATGACTGGCTCGATAACCGAGTCAGTCATTCCAGTGGTAAATTTTCATTTAAAAAACTCTTCTCTTGGTCTGCAAATGGATATTTTCTATGAGAAAATTGAAATTTTCTTGAAAAAATTCGAGGGTTAAGGTTTAAAATCTATTATTATAAATCATAACATCGTCAATTAGTTACTTACTCCCAATATTCAGTAACAGGGTGAAGTTGGATCTTCTCTCCTGTCCACGTGATATTGCTGTCATTAGCGCTGATCGCGTCTACAAAGTGTGTAAAATTACTTGCCCATGAATACGTCTCCATGATACGGGTAGTGCAGTTATCGAGTTGTATGCCAACTTCAGTAACGTTATCACTTTTGCTTTCTGCCAACAGGTCAGAGTAAAGAGTTTCGTTATCCCACGGATGAGTTTTGTTAAATTTGCACGGATCTGGACTTATGCTAAAGAATTTAAACATAATAAACATAATAATAATAATAATAATAATAATAATAATAATAATAATAATAATAATAATAATAATAATAATAATAATAGTAATAATAATAATAATAATAATAATAATAATAATAATACATTTAAACTCTGTCACGGCAATGGAGGGATCCGATCTGACGCTCTGACATCATAAACGTGTTAGCTGACAGCACAATCAACATGATGTACGCCCCGTCACGAAAATCGGAAGTCGGTCACGACGGTGAAGAATTGTATGTCTTTGAAACTATAGGCATAGCCATAGGCTGCAGTAACTGCCCACTCAAATGAGTTTAAAAATACACAACAGCTTCCCTGTATAGTTACCTTGAAAAGTAAATTCTGGGAATTCAGGTCTCAAAGTTTCAAATCGATTTCAACACGTGTAAAATAAAAGTGGACGTGGCTTAGCTAGAAAAGGGCGGGGCTTAGCTAGAAAATGGCGAGGCATAAATGGAAATGGATCCTTTTATTGACACAGCTAACCTGGATGTAGGAATAGTGACACTTATAGAAGAATCCAGTTTTAGCTATGCCCCGCCATTCTCTAGCTAAACTCCACCAACTCTGCGTTCGTGTTGGGAGCGATTGATCCCTGCACTCCATGAATATCAATTTCCAGACTATACAAGTAAACTGTTGACTATTTTAAAACAGTAGTATAGTTGGTAGTAGAAAAATACCACCTCCCTCCCCAGGCAACCGTTCCGCGATCAGCGGCTCCCACCACCCTCTCAATTCCTGAGGCATAGGAATTTGAGACATGGGCCACACAAATACATACCAGAGCCCAGGCCCCACTGAACCAGTCCAGTTAGAGATAAGTAACCATCGCGATATACCAACCACACATTACAGGGTTCGAACGTCTATTTAGAGAGAGACATCCTTAGTGGTATACCGATCACCTGTGATCAACCACACATTATAGGGTCCGAACGTCCATTTAGAGACATGAATCCATGTATAAAAGCGTTACAGTATGAGTCTACAATCGGTATTTAATGTTACAGATATTCTGTCAGCTCCTCAACCAGAGCACGATATTGACAATGGAGTAATAGAGGAGGACAGGCCGGCGAATGTTGATGGTTTATTGGAAGCCATGGAACGTGAACGTGAATGGTTTAAACGTGAATTACATAATAATCTAGCTCGTCGTGGAGGGGAGGAACTGTGTGACTTTTACAATAGGATCGATGACGAGCTAGATTATTATAGGGAGTTTTTGGACTTTCATGAACCAGAGTTCGATTATAATATGTATGATGATAGTGGAAATGAGTTAAAATGTTATAGACAACTCGTTAGGGACGGCGTCATCGATGAGCATAATGAGGAAGCAGTAGCTGCACTGCAGGCGGAGGTAGCTCAACACACTGGGGATGATGACGATGAGCCTTATGAGTCTGATGAGGGTTATGATTCTGATGAGGAAATAGTCAATGGATTATAATACGACCCATCTGTGGGGACCCTAAGCAGATGATCGAAATACTGTCTTAGTTCTGTCATTGCCGTTGCTGTCAGAGGATAGCGTCTAACCCCTAACTCGGTGCCTGGTGGGGTTTTTTGGGCGAGTAACTCCGTTACTACTATTGCGAATGATAGGTCAGGAGAAGCTCTCCAGAACTCAAGCGATTTATTTGCATAGTCATGTAATGATCTTGCCACTTTTCCCCGCCATGCCGCACAGCCTACACCATGCATGTAACTCCATAGCTCTTCGGGGTACCCCATGATTGAATTTCAGATTCAGTTAGCTTGATTACCTATACAGTTCGCTTCTCTAATAGGGCATCGCCTGGTGGTGTCCTATTCTGAAACACCCTATTTATAACTACTACTACTACTACTAGCTGCTGCTGATGATGATGATGATGATGATGATGATGATGATAGACATAATGATGATGATGATGATGATGATGATGATGATGATGATGATGATGATGATGATGATGATGATAGATATAATGCTGATGATGATAGACATAATGATGATGATGATGATGATGATGGTGATGATGATGATGATGATGATGATGATGGTGATAGATATAATGCTGATGATGCTGATGATAGACATAATGTTGGATCACAAATACATGACCAGCCCGACGCTCACTTTTATAATTTATTATTTTATAAGCCTGCGCTTACTGTCAGCATAGCATAGTTTGAACAGTATTTACACAGTCAACCTACGAACAGGTTGGTTTAACGGACCACAGTATGTCGGGCCACCCCTATCATACACTGGCTGGCCCAATAGCCAAATGACTTCAAAACAGGCTGTCTCGACAATACATTTTCATACTGTGCAGTAAGTATGCACATACATTCCACACATTCCAACTCGGGATTGTGTCACGAGAAAATATGCGATGCGCATAACAGGTTATCAGCTAAATCTAGGTCATTTTTTTATTAATGCATGCATAGCCGAGATACACTTAAAATCGCCGGTTCAAATCTCGCTATGTATTATTAGTAAATGTTAAACAATATTGCCAGATAGTAGCGCATGCTGGACAACTTGATGATGATGATGATGATGATGATGATGATGATGATGATGGTGATGATGATGATGACGATGATGATGATGATGATAGATGATGATAGACATAATGTTGGGTCACAAATACATGCCACGCCTCATGTCTCCATATAAACAAACTAATCAAACAAACACATAGTCACGCTCAGTGTCACATCGGCATGAGGGGATTACCCACAGGCCCTATCAGCTGCCTTGGTAATGCTCACTTGGCAGAACGCTAAAGTGCCTACCATCTGCACCTCCATAGACTCTAGCATGCTCACATGTGACACAGAGAATCTGGTGTTGTAGCGGGAACTGTGGCTGCAGACATCCCCGCCCTACCCTTTCTACACCATAGAAGTGGCAGGTAGACTCAATTTCCTCACGTGGGTGAAATCAGTCGTAGAAGTTTTTCCGCAGGTGGTCGTGGAAGGGATTGTACTGAGGCTCGTCTCGGAAGTGGGCCCACTTGGCATCTAATACCATGGCTATCTCTGTCGTCCTGACACCCGCACTCAGTACCGTGACAACGAGACCAGATACAAGTAATAGTGGTGCTAGCATATTGGCTCTATATATGGAGGGTTAAACCGAACAAGGTGAACCCCTCGAGAAATATCTGTGTCTTATCGAGTCCTGTGCCGTCCTCGATGCTGATCTTCATCCCATCTGGGGCAGGTCTTAGTTGCTTCACTTTACCACCAGCTAGAAGCCGCAGCTCTAGCACAATATGGGTTGTTTACGGACTTGTGAGCCCGACACGCTCGAGCAGCTCCACTGAGCCCTTCGCCTTCGAGGAGTGCGACACACCCTCTATCCGCAGGACGCCATCCTGAATATTGATGGCTTCGTCTGGTCCATTAAAGGGGCGGCGCAGCAGGAGCTTTCCTCCAGTGACCCCAATCCTATGGCCCACTGCAACTAGGGTTGTGCCCTGTCCTATATAGGTCTGGAAAGATATCCCATGGTTATAACACTTCCGGACTGTGTCATCCTTCTTCACAATGGTGGAGAGTGGGGTGACCTTCAGGTCAATAACCGCTGGAGGTCTATATAGTGGCACCCACGCTCGCAACTTACTACCAAGTTCTGCGCCATACCACACCACGTTCTTTTCGAAGACCACCTGCAGCTGTTTCGCCAGGGTCAACACTACACCATCATATGACATCAGTGGGGCATGCTTCACAGTCGGCTCTAAAACATGAAAACTGAGATCAGCATCCAAATTGTTAACACCCTCAACATTATAATAAGGAAAAATTAGTTACCTCTCCGGGATGTAGAAATTGTTTGAGTGTAGCTTTCGTGACCATCTCGGTCACTTCTTCAGCACTAACTGACGTAACTAATTTTTCCTTATTATGAATCATTCTGGGATCGGGACCAACTTTTTCGGAAATATCCTCAACCTTGTCTGGTGACTGCTCTATCAGGGGGTGGAGGGTGAACTTCTTCTTCGGGAAGTCATAGCGGAACACTATTTTGTCCCATCTCTCTCTCGACCCAGATGTTCCTTCGAGACATCCTTTAAGTCAGTGAGCAGCTCTACACCATCTTCACCGACGGGATGGAGGGAGAATGTCTTGGAGTCTGCTCCATATTGCACCATCACTTTCCTTAACCTTGGCGGCATCAACGGCGTACAGGTCCACGAGATCAGTTAGATATATGTATATATAGGGTTTATATGGAGTGCATAGCCATGCCGATTGTCAGATTGCTACTCCAAAACGGGGAGATGTTATCAGACCATCTCTAGTTGGTAAACATGTAGTTGAATATGGGTTCTCTTCAAGGTAGCTCAGCATTCCACCACGTACGTACACGCCGATGTGTTACATCCACCACCGGGATGTACCTACCACAGCTCACTGACTGAAGTAGGGTTAGACGTGATAGAATATCTATCAGGAGCCACCAGCAAACTGTGGAAAGCGATCAGCCCCAACATGTTCACCCATGTAAATCACCTGTTTGACAGCTCCACCATTAGTCTATATGCCAGCATGGATGGTCTGTCGGATGCCCAATTAGAGTTTACACTGCTACTACGTATTGACCTATCCCCATCATAACGATGACGATATCATATCAGATCTATCAGGCATTTGCCGGGATGTTGGAAAAGGGAATAGAGGAGCCACACACCTTCTCCGGGATAGCAGATATAGCCATACAGGAAATGCGCTGTCGACAAGAAGGTGAGCGACTGCAGCAGGTGAGCTGGTATGAACAGAACGCCAGAGAGGCAAGGAGACCAAGGGACTACAACTCTGTCCAAGAATGGGAGAGCCTCGTCCGGCAGGAGGAGGGCATCGTAGAGCCAAACTTGTATGATTACTTGGATGACGAGTGTGATGAGTCTGTAGAGCAGTGGGAAGAGGAGGCGGTGCAGAAGCATAAGTCCAAGAAAGTCCACCAACGGCGGGCATACTATCAGAGTGTCAAGGTGAAGTTCCAGATGGCATGGCTGCGAAAGCGACTGACCCCTGGCATTATTGTGGATGAGGGTGTTTGAGGGAAGTATGTCTCCACACCAACAAGCTAGTTCGGTTCGCCAGGCTTTCCAAGATGAATCCCACAATGACTCATCAGCAGATCCTACAGCTAGCTGGCG
Organism: Chaetoderma sp. LZ-2023a; assembly: GCA_034401795.1. Lineage (NCBI taxonomy): Eukaryota > Metazoa > Mollusca > Caudofoveata > Chaetodermatida > Chaetodermatidae > Chaetoderma > Chaetoderma sp. LZ-2023a. The sequence continues at coordinate 9,459,102 of CM067366.1, forward strand.
TTTAAGAACTAGGTATACCATGGCTAAATCAGAGTGGCGAAAGCAGCCTGAACTATATACCACATTATCACCTGAAGAGTGTGGTACAGTACATGGCTGGCGACTCCAGCAGATTGACACCATCAGACAGAATCTTGCTCATGAGACAGAAAAGTACAGCCGAACACGCATGTGATCTAAAACATCCTACAGCAGTCTAATATTCACAACCACAGCTGCGGGTGTGATTGGAGCCACTGCTGGTGTGGCCGCTGTTGCCACCCTCGCTACATGGGTGGGTGCTATCGTCGCTATCCCGCTGGGTGGTGTGACCCTTGCCATTACTGTCCTGGCCACCAGCTTGGCGGGTGGACAGCGTCAGATCACCAGGAAGCTGGAGAAGCATGCTAAGTATGTAACACTAGCACAGAGCAGCCTATAGGCTATCGACGAGTCTGTCAGCAAGGCTCTCGAGGATGGACAGGTCAGTGATGAAGAGTACCACCATATATTGAAGCTCTGTACCGCACAGAGAAACCCAAAGTACGCCAGCAATACCTCAAAGGCTCCAGCTGGTGGGTGGACATGGAGGAGTTAAAAACGAGATGCTGTGGAGGGACCGCATCGAAGATCTCTACGGTAACAAATAGTATGTTGCGTCCGCGGCTGGAACAGTGGCTTTAAGATGACTACTATAGATGGCCTTCCCGACGAACCTCACGACAATCGACTAGAGCCAACCACCCCTCCTGGGCACACTCTGGACCCACTCGACACGTGGTCTCGTGGATGACATAACGGATCTAACACCTATTTCGATCACAGTCGATGGGCTGTCCCGCATCAGCTTCTTCATCAATCCACGACCACTGACCAACCTTGCAATCACCATCAATGATGTGAAGAAAGCTCATACATGGATGGCAGGGGCCGAATCTCTCGTTCTGGAACCAACCGCTGAACTTTGCCATGTGGTGTGCCACAGCAGGATGAGGCATCAGCATGGGTTTGCTGCACTACTATTCTGGTACCCCCAAAGCTGTGCTCAATGCAAGCTGTCTCAGATTCCATGTGTACTACATGAGCTGGGCGCAAGCCTGCCTGATATGAATGATTTCAATCTGCAGACTGCGGGAACTGCGGGAACTGCGGGAACTGCGAGCTACAGCCTGTCAGAAACCAGTAGACTCCAACGAGAGTTCAATGCCCACTCAGACTATCGTTTCCATGGTGGAGACAACAGTGGTCTAGGCGTTATGTATGGTGACCCGAGACAAGACTACTCAGGATTCCCCTATCAAACACCCCCCCCCCCCCCAAATCGGCCATTGGAAGACAGCGATGTTCTTATTTGATCCAGACTCAGAGCCCGGGGCACTGGTGCAGAATATACATATCACCGGAATCAGGCAGGACCATCCAGAGGCATGGAAATACTTTGTCCCACACACAACCTCAGGGCTCACACCAGCAGGGATCGTTCGAATCAACCAGTCCTTAAAAGCATTCTGTTATTGTCTCCTGACAGCCCAGACCAAGGTGCACCACTCCATAGATGGGGTGAGTGGAAATGAGGTGCAGGCCATGTTCAGCAGTCTCGTTGAAGACATGATCATTGTTACAGATCCCAGCAGCCTCATTGCCAAGTTAAAGCAAGCCTTACAGAAGGCCCGTCATAAGCTCGACTTCGCTATATCGCCACACCTATGACTTATTCCGAGCAATATGATCGTGAATGTCGAGGATCTGAAGATTAGGGGCTACAATAATATGATAGTCGAGGGGAATTCCCAAGGTATGCACTTTGGGTTTAACACTAACATCAACTCGGCCGCACATGTCGTCCCGACCATCGTTCCAACGACACCAAGGTCCCCGTGCTCTCCTACAAGAGCCAGGACTGTCATTCCAACTGTAATTCTGACTGTCGTTCTGACTGGAACAGCAGGGGTGCTGGACGACAAACGGCGACCCGTGCCGGCACCCACCACCACCCTACCCAGCAGTGCTAGCACTGCTAGCAGGACGATAGCCCGATGAGTGGTGTCAGGTCTGGCTATTGCTGTGCTCGTCACCAGTCTTCTCTGCCGCTAATAGATCATGCTCGTAGAGCATGAGATCATCCTGTGTGGGAGTCATGGCTGAGATTGTCTGAACTAGTTTGGCCTACCCTACAGCCCCCCCCCCCAAACACGCTGTCAGCATACACACCCAAGGACTGTATGGTTCAGTGGTACAGCCTTTTTCCAGCTTGTAGTAGCACAGAGCCGTATTCAACTCAGAGTCTGGAGATGCAACGGATGCCTGCAACTGCTGGAACACGTCCGACAGATACTCCCGATTCTTGTAGAATCCCTTAGTATGCAGGAGCTGCCCTACTATACTGCCACCCATACTGAGGTGAGCTCACCTGGTGACTTCTTCTTATAGTCCTTCAATTCGGTGTGGAAGACATCATAGTACCTAATACATAGTACTAGTAGGTCCATGGTTTAAGCCACTATTATAGCACAGAACTGTATGGATATTCCCGAGTACCAATCTAATCAGCTAACACATGCAGACTGGGTAGATCTGCTTAGCGCTCTCGAGGTATAACATACACGTTTAACTGCATTGTATACTCAGCACTTAAACGATGACGTCAGTGGTACATATTGTAAAGCAACTCCCGGAGAGCCAGGCGAGTCTCTAGAAGGTGGAGAAGCTTCTCAAACGCAAGACCCAGAAGATGCTGACACAGGCTAACCCCCTGGCCATTCATGTCGCTAGTAACGTAGCCGCGAATGTGCCCATGGTGAAGATGACAGGTGGTAATGAGGTTATTCCTGCCGCTGGAGCTGCTGTCCTCGCTACAGTGGCGAGTACGGTTGTCGACCACTGTCTAGGAATAACACATCCCATCCCAAAGATCGCCATCGGTAATGATGAAAGTCAGATTTCCAGACAGAAAATTTTCCGGAAAGTTACCCAAACATTTTTTCTGGAAAACTTACCAGTTTTTATCTAAAACTTAATTTCCCATCTCATTGCGTAAATTGTATTATTTATTCTTATAATTATCTTTAACGTAAACTACTTAATAGAAAAAGTGCACCAGCAACATGTTTTATGTTAATACTAATAGGCTACTCCACTGAGTCCATTACTTGTTGTGGATTAAAAGAGCTGATCATATTGAATTGTAGAACCAGGTGTGACCTACTTTTGTTACATTTACATATGATTAAGCCTAACAATGCATGTATACACCAAGGTTGATAAATTAATATTCTGTTGAATATTTTGAAACTAATTTGACTGGGAGCTGTTGCTGCAGCAATAGCTTCCACTCAAATTAGTTTCAAAATATTCAACAGTTTGCCTGTGTCATTGTCTTGAAATTCAGTTTTCTGGGACTGTAGCATTAAAAGGGTTAATAATGCTTACAGCGCCTACATGTAAGACCGCTGCCTGTCTTGAAAATCTGTATTACCTGCCCGGCGTCTATTATCGTGAGCCTCACCAGCTGCTCGAGTCTGCACATCGTAAGGGTCATAGATTCACCTTGGAGATGGTTAACCAGTGGCTGGCTTACCAGGCAGGCGATGTGGCAGATCTACAGACCTGGTCCACGGCACATTCAGTATGTACACTTCGATGAACCTGTCCCAAACAGAGTCCATCAGGCTGATGGGCTGTTCCTCCTGCATGATCGGGTCTGTTCCAGAGGAACATGCAAGACCTACAAGTACGCCCTCACCATCGTCGATGTTGACAGTAGATACAAGGCGGCAGTGCCTCTCATGGATAAGTCCGCGGGTCAGATGGCTGCCAGGTTCCAGAATATCTATGAGGACTCGCAAGATCCCCTCCAGTGGACAGAGTTGCTGCAGGTGGATGAGTGTAAGGAGTTTAGAGGTGAAACTGTGGAAACATGGTGTGGTGATTAGACGAGGTGAGGTGGGACATCACCGTGCCCAAGCTATCCTTGAGTGGTGGAACCGGACACTGGCATGTATGGCTGTTCCCATATCAGTATGCTCAGGAGATAGCTGTCGTCGTCCCGACTGGCGGTCGTACCATGGTATGGGTGAGAGGGTTGCCAGTTATGGTGGAGAGATCCAATGCTGAGGTTACTAGGCTGATAGGACAGAAGCCTGTCAATGCCATTCAGCAATCCTCTGTGGCCCAACCATCGGAACGACTATGCTCTGAGGACAGACTTCCGGCAGATTCCCAGGTTCTGTATTTGTATCAGCCTGGCGAGTTGGAGGGTGGACGTAGGCGGGTGACTGACCCTAACGGGTCGATAAATGTACACAAGATTGACAGGATTGTGGATACGGCTGGACAGCCTACGCTGTACTACCTGGCACATCAGCATGGAGTGCGGAGCAGTCCTAGGAGGCCGTTTGTGCGAGAGGAGCTCCAGCTTATCCTAACAGACACCCATCTACCTCCACCTGGAGTGCTTAGGTCGAGTAGACATCCTCCAGATCATAAGCGCTTACGTGTGCTTGCGATGGTTGAACCATGGTAGGTGGTGCCGCGTTTGGGCTGTGATACTCGATGGGCTTGGTGTGGAAACCATCTGGTAGCACATATCTCTTATCGTGGTAGATGGAGAGACCAAGTCTTTCCTGTTCATACGTCACCATACACTGGTTGCGCAGATGGAGTCCTCGATTGGTGGCTCTGTCGACTATACCCTGGATGGCACTGTCTCTGCCAGGAGACATCATTCTGCCGTTTAGACATTCCCTTTGTCGAGCATTTCACTAGTAAGTTCCTGCTGTTCCAGTGGTCTGTATTCTCCAAATAGTAGCACTTGGAGCAGAGAGCAATACCACGAGTGCCTTCGAACTCGAGCTTGAACAATCCCTGGGTGTGGTCAGACCATTTGCCCCATGCCAACCAGTCCCGTTTGCAGGCCTCATAATCCATTCGCATCTCTGGGCATATCACCTCATCGAGGTTGGAGTCTGCTATGGCGATATAGGCAGAATCGGTGTCCATCTGCAGGTACTCGAAGCTGTCACGAGCTACGTAGCGGTCGAGGACGTCATAGTAGAACTCCAGCTTTCGCAGCTTCGCGAGCATGTATATGGCTATACCCACCTGGAAGGGTGATTTTAGCCTTACGGCTCTGCAACTCGTAGGAATCACCGATCTCCTCTAGATCCTTAAACCATGTGCTACGCAAGGCTCTGTCTACCGCTCATTCATCCCTAGTGAAGCTCGTGTTGGTATGACGTTCTAATGCCTTGATCAGCTTCCCATATGCACTATTGCCGAGGAGTTTGAAGAGATCAGCCAACAAGGCTTTACTTTTGTCAACATCACCGGTACGACGTGCCTCAGTAAGAGAGTCTACAAACCATCCAAAAGGCTTCTGCAAGGTGTAGTCTATAGTGCGATAGATAGCAGTAATCTCTAATCCATGGGCAAGGTACCACTTGAGAGTTGGTGCATACAATATCCTCTTCTTACCAGAGAGTGCACCAATGAGCTTGCTAGTTGTAGACTTTTGTCGACCTGTTTTATCAAGGTAGGCAAACATCTCCGAAGGTATAGCCTCTTCTGGGATCTCACGATTATAGAAGATGGGAGACATCTCCTCGAACTTTGGCCATAAAGTTTTAGGTACCTCAATGTCGACCTCAGCAAACCCGAACCAACAATCCACTAGCAGATCCTCCTTAAAGCGTTCAATATCACTGTTTACACGACCACCCCACCGTCGTACAGTTTCTTTACCACAAGGCATTGCTTGGGCGATGGTTGACAAATACAGAGCATTCGCGTCATGACCAATGAGACGTTGACATACTCGCGCTTACCTTGGCGAATTCGAGTAACACCCAACTCATGGTATCTTGTGAACACGATGCTGGGTCCATCAACAACAGCACCCTTTAACATCTCGTAAGCTTCCTTGCCTGGAGGGTAAAGGCTAATATCCGGCTCATGTTCAGCAGTACCACGAAGTAAGTACTGAAGCGACACACCAGGAAATGACACCGCATCCTCCAGAATGTCAATACCTCATTCTGTGTAGAATTATTGTATCTTCTCCAAGGCGTCAATGAATGGGCTAACATCCAAGTTGTTGTAATATAGCAACCAGTTAGCAAACGTCTTCATCCCCAGATCTCTGAAGGTCTGTTTACAAGCCTTCCACTCTGACAACTTAAGAAGGTAACCACCTTTGAGCTTGGACGACCACGCATGATAATCAGGTAGTCCAGGATAGTCGAGCGTCTCAGGTGAGTTGAACCATTCATAAGGTAACCAGCTCTTCGGTTGTGTGCAACCATATGCTTTGACCCATTTCTAAGAAGAAACCCCTGGGCCGAGGTAGTTGATTACATCGAGAAATCTTAGTTCAGGCGTAATGAGGAACATTGTTTGGCTAGCCTTCTTGGCGACTTTCACCATTGTTGCTTGTCCTTTGGAAGAAGTAGTATGCGCGTCTACGAAGTTCTTCTTGATGAGGTTCAGGTCGTACCGGCCAGAGTTGAACCCTAGCACAGGCACCTGGTCACACCACTCACGCATCAGACATTGCTGGTGTGTTTGTGGGTAAGTACTGCGCCCGGACACATTCACGGATCGTAGAGGTGCGTCGTTGGATCTCCAGCATGAACTCTGAGATCAGCACTTTGGAGTCTCTGTAGGGTGGGTCTTAATCCCATCTAGAAGGGCTTCAAAGTCATAGACGATAAAGTGTGGGTATGGTACAGTCCGCACCGGTGCATGGACGCTTGGGCAGCATTTTATACAGCACCCACTGTACCACAAGTGTGCGTCCAGATGCTCTCAGTTTCTCGTCTCTCGTGACAATCTTGCAGTATCTTTGTTCGGCATCCTCACCTCGCTAGTGTTGTGAACATTCATGCCAGTGACAGCCATGGAACTGGTATACTGTGTCGGTTGTCGGATCATAACCATCTACGGAAGCCCCCTCGATCCAACGCTCGCCACAGTGACCACACTTTGTGTGGTGTATGTGAATTCCTTGGGGTTTTTTTTTACTCATATTCAATCCAACGAGTAGCCGCTGAACTGGCTGGTTTGGGTGGATAGAAGGCCTTCTTGTATGCTGCGTGTGGTACCGCTACCTTCTCCCCACGGCAATCGATGGCCGTTTTTTCCCCTGTACAGCCGTCAGCATGGCGATGTAGATGACAGGCTTTGGTGAACTGCTGTTGACAGTGCCTGCAGATGAAAGTCTGGGCCAGCTTGGAGATGTCCTTAATGAAGAAGGCGGGGTGGTCGTACACTCCTATTGTCATGATGGTCGGATAGTGTGCAGGTTTCCTGGTCAGATGCCAGCTACCCTCGTAAATGCGAATCCCAGTCTTTGGTACATCAGCCACAGGCCTGTTTGGGCCGTAGAACTGTTTAACAAGCTCTCGTGTAGGAGCTGTACTTCTATCTGCTCTCACGCCCTGGTGGAATGCTAAACATCTCCAGAGACACATGTTGTCCTTGTAGGTATCGAGTGCCATCATTCCATTCCTCCATCTGAGCCAGACTGTGAGGGGGGGGGGCTTTCCCTAGCAGAGGCTGGTGGTCAATGACAACCTTGACCTCAATGTTGATTGATCGGATGAAGGCCCACTTGGTGTTGGGTTGATCGATATTGTCTGGGATGAGGCGGGCTTGCTCTTTGGCCTCTACCCAGGTCTGGGCTGCCTCTAGTGTGTTCATCCAGGGACTTGCTGGAGCCTTCTTGTGGAAGAGCACTACCCTACCATCCTCGATGTGGCGGATTCGATAGATGTGGGTATACCGAAGGTAGAAGGCGTTCTGTAGAGTCTGGAGCTTCTCCATGATCCGACCTGTAATGTCTCCTTCTAGCCCTCTGAAGAATGTCCAGCATACTGTTCGCCATCCTCTCTCCTCTGTCTCCCTCTCACCGAGACACTCGTTGAGAATCTGCTGACCTTCTCGCCTTATACTTCGGACCAAGGGTTCATAGCTCGCCCCCTCATTAATTGTCTTCTGATTCTCTGTAGAAGAGGTAGGCATTCTTGTGGATGGCTTGCCATCCGAGTTGCTACAGCTTTGGACCGTAAGCTGACAGTCGTCTCCTCATACAACTGACGAAGCTCACGGAGCAACTGTGCTTTCTTGTGAGGGTTCCATGGATCCCCAGAGGTGAGCGCCTGAAACCTCCCTGTCGTTTGTGCTCGAGAGAGTCGGTTTAGCCACTCCTCGGCATCAGTGCGTGCAATCATCTGGAACAGGTCGGCTTTGCAGGCCTTAGAATAACCTCTAAGACCGAATTGCTTTGCCATCACTCGAAGCTGTGTCATAGTAACCATGATGGAGGCTTATAGCACTAAGACGGCTTGTCTCTAGATGGACGTTCGGACCCTGTAATGTGTGGTTGATTACAGGTGATCGGTATAGCACTAAGAGAGCTTGTCTCTAAATGGACGTTCGGACCCTGTAATGTGTGGTTGATCACATGTGATCGGTATACCACTAAAGATGTCTCTCTCTAAATGGACGTTTGGACCCTGTAATGTGTGGTTGATCACAGGTGATCGTATACCACTAAGGATGTGTCTCTCTAAATGGATGTTCGGACCCTGTAATGTGTGGTTGGTATATTGCTATGGTTACTTTTCTCTAACTGGACGTGTTCAGTGGGGCCTGGGCTCTGGTATATATGTGTGTGGCCCATGTCTCAAATTCCTATGCTTCAGGAATTGAGAGGGTGGTGGGAGCCGCGGATCATGGAACGGTTGCCTGTGGAGGGTGGTGGTATTTTTCTAATCTCTGCTATACTACTAAAACTAATTCGACTGAGCATTGCCTATGGCAGCAACACCGCCCAGTCAAATTAGTTTCAAAATATTCAACATAATGTTTATTAAATCGTAAAGACATACAATTCATACAACTTTACTTACTATTAAGCGTTTATGACGGACTAGATCACGTCATTCTTGGCGTAATTGGTTATGACGCCAGCATACCTGTAACGTAGTTGATTATGACGTCATATGATTGACAGATAAACTGGATTAAATATGCATATTCACACCAGATTTATTGACAATAAAATTGTTAAAATTGCATACTTTTATAAGCTTAAATTATGTGCCTATGTGTAATGAAACGAAATAAATCTTAACATATGATGATTCCATTCCATATAAATTAATATAATTTTTATGGAATGGAATCATCATATGTTAAAATTTATTTCGTTTCATTACATATATGCTCACAGTTTAAGCCTCTAAAAGTGTATAATTTAAACAATTTTATTTTCAGAAATTTTACTGTGAATATGCACCTTTAATCTATCTCAACGGATAACTGCAAATAAATAGCAGTAACTGCTTCACGTGTATACCACATGCCATTATCGATTAACTAACCAAAAATAGAGAATTCCAGTTTATCCATCAATCATATGATGTCATAATCATCTACGTGGCCGTGTAGGCTGACGTCATAATCAAATATATTATGAATGACGTAGCTAAGTACGACGAACGCGTAATTGAGGACGGACTAAGCGTTGCTGTACGAATTGTATGTCTTTACAGCCTATCTGTATAGTTTTCTGGAAATTGATAGTCAGGGAGTTCAGAGATCGATCGATCCCAACTCGGGTGAAATGTGGGTGGAGCTTAGCTAGAAATGGCCGGGGCATAGCTAAAACTGGATTCCTACATTCAAACCTGATGCTAATAAAATCCATACGTAACGCCAGTTAATAAGCAATGACATAGGCCATATATGTATGCCTACACATAGACCCGTTCCAGTTTTAGCTTTGCCACGACCATCCCTAGATAAGCTCCACCCACACCTCGCTCGTATTGGGATCATTCGCTGCTGAATATTTTTAAAACTACTTTGACTTGGTGCTGTTGCTGCCTATAACAGCAAATGCATCCAGTTAAATTATTTTCAAAATATTCAACAGAATGTTTATTAAATAGTAAAGATATACAATTCGTACAACAACGCTTAGTCCGTCTTCAATTATGCGTTCGTGACGTACTTATCCATGTCATTCATGGCGTCATCTGTAGCTCACGGGGTAGTGTCGGGCCGTTCCGGTGTCTGATGGCAACTCGCCACGCCGCTAGTGCATGACGAATAATGACGCTGGTTAGCTTCCGGTCTCGGGGTGACGGATCCTGTACGAGACTGCCCTATGGGTAACAAAGACCGGCTCCTAAGGCTGGTGGAACTCAATCGTTCCGGTGGGGCCGTGCGACCATCGTCGCTAACATTAAATACAACGGTCTCATCCAAAGAGTTTGTGTCACCAGTATGCCTGTCCATAGCAAATTTCGTGATTTGATTTTGGTGACCTAATTAAAAATAAGTCTATACAATGATTTTACCTAAACAGACTGTCGAGTATGCTAGATAAAATGAGGAGCATGCGAAAATACAAGACATAGAGACAGCTAGATGAACTCTTAAACGTGGGGCTCCCGGAGGTACCACACAGACTCGTAGGTTCGCAGAGGTATCCCCGTAAGGGACGCTCCCGTACACGAGACTTAACTAATTAACTTAATATAAGCTATTATACCGCTAAGCTGAAAGGAACGAAGATTATCTCTGTGGTGACGAAAAATCATGTGCCTCATGCGGGTACTACTCCTAGTGCTAGTTTGGGTGAGGAGTATTATCCTCGCGTGGACCGTCGTCGCTGAATCCTTGCGAGAGGCAAGTGCCTCACGTGGGCCTCCGTCTCGGGAAGGTGTCGCCACTGCTTAAAGCGGGAGAAGAGTAGTAGGCAAAAATGGGCCCACTCTAATATTTCAACCAAAATGCTTGATAAAGAAAAGACCATACCTAGTGAGATTATGACTTATGAGGTTGCGTGCTGTTTTACGTGAAGACGGGACGAACAATTCCCGTGGGATTCCCACGTCACCGTCGTATGTAATTCTTAGTATGCTGAATTAATAGTTGCCGCTTTATTTATGCGGGCCTTCTGCTCTGCTTAGCTAGCTTTTAGTTTTTAGAGACAAGAACAATTTTAGGGTGCAAATGGTGGGCGGCTACCTAGCTGTTAGATACGGCTGTCATTGAGAACGGATGCCCTAAGACATCAATACTGAAGACAGCACTCATACATGTTACTTAGTAAGATCTTCGAACTGGATAAGAATCCGGACATCTCGCTCTGTAACCACATAAAACGTCACAAGACACTGGTTACTTTTTACAAAAGCATTTTAGGCAACTGATCTATCGTTATGGTGGGGGTAAGAGAGACGAATACCCACCGTAAATGTCCTTCCCGTGAGGGCGTGGCAGATCTAAATATTATGCCCAGACAATTTTACGGAATTCGGTGGGGATACGCATCTCGCCCGTTACCAGGTCATATGGAACTAACCGTCTAACCTGTCATTAGGTTTAAATACAAGTTGGCCAGTTTTGCATTGCAGTGCGGGAGGATTGTTCAGCAAATAAAATAATAATTAAAATATGCTTTCGCAGTGCTTTCCTACATTGGCAGAAGTGCTAACTACTAAGTATCTGAGGATACAGAGGGAATGTATGTGATACCACACCTTGGCCATCACCGCTCGGAAACCCCAACAGTTTCCCAGGGTCGGATCAGCCCATGGTGCGGATAGGGACATCCAAACAATTAAGAAGCCACAAACAAGGCTTAGTGGAGCATGAGGAGAGACAATATCTTAGAGATGTGAATCTTTCCGGAGTGCGGGGCTAAATTATCGTAACTACCGGAAGAGAGGAGTATACTACAGATTTCCTAACAAAGAAATTGTCTTTCGTCATATTAAACCTATCCTATCGAGCTGAATAGAAAAGGTTTTAGTCGGTAGCATGCCGGGCTAAACAGAGTTATAGCACGGACAGCGACCTCAGGGAAAATTGTTTGTGGCGGGAGAAAGTGCTGTATATATAAGTGTTGCTGTATAGTGTTTCCTACGTGCACTGCAGTCCTATACTTTCTATAAATAAGCAAAACATATGAACTGATGGTTACTGGCCATACATATACATAATCTAACCAGAACAATCAATACAGTATCAAAAGATCAGAAGTATATATCTTAATACAGGTTAACGAACCTACTACGGTGCGGTTAGTAAAACACCTTACAGGAAATGAGAATAACTATAAACAAATACAGAAATTATAACTAGCGGTCCTAAGACCGTTACGGTACCTTTTAGTTATCGGGACCATTCTTACGGATAATAAAATTAGAGAAGTACATATAGTGAAATAATTAAAATGTGAAGTATAGTTACTTGAATACTCGGTAGCCATTCTTAAGTTAGGCTACCGTGTTACTGAAATGGATACGTCATTCCATAGTTGACGTGCATTGATGCATGCTCAGGAAGCTGGAAAGTTCCCGCAGGTTGGTTCCCGCAAGCTGTTTTCCGCAAACAAGATTCCCGCGAGAACACTCATAGCGGGAGTACATCCCTCAGCACTGTAAGCCTAATAGGATGTCTAACGAGCAGTCAGCAAAGGATGCGATAGTACTACTGTGGTGAAGAAAGTTCCCGTACACCGATGGCACAGATGGAAGTCGTAAACAACCCGATCACAAGCGGGGGTTGTCAGATGCGAATGAAGATACAAAACAAAGCTTAACGGTGCTGGGTACGTCAGCCCACTCTGAAGACGCACCGGGCAGAGTTTACTTGCTGCGGTCGAAAGTTAGAAGAACCTACACGATATTAGTGCGGTGACCGTTGAAATACCACTTTTTGGCGTGGCCAGTGGTTTCGGCGAGTCATCCATAAAAGAACATCCTGCCTCTACATCTGTAGAATCACATATTCCGGCCGTAAAGGCCTCACCGCAAATTTGTGTTCCGAAGTAGATATTGATATTCGTGAGCAGTAATCAGAAAGTTCCAAATTGCTCCCGTATGTAGGGAGTTACAAAATTAGTGCTGTGGGTTGGGTAACTGCTAGCTACGGGAGAAAAACCCGACACAAAGCGAAGTAATATGCGTATTGTCTGTCGCGCTGATAGTAGCTGGTACAGATCCAACCTGTTCGGCCCCTGGCCGCAGATGCTCTTGATCTCTGTATCATCCTTTTATACACCTCGTGACGTCACAGGCGCGGCCTCCAACCAATCATTGTTCGAGCAACAGCCAATCAGCGCGTAGCTAATAATAGCACAGTCGAATGTTCTAGAACATTCTAGAATCCCTGCGTCCACGTGGTTATGACGTCACGGAAATATTTTGAAGATAATCAAGACGGGTTTTCCGTGGATAACTCAGCCATTTCTTAACCGATTTTGAAATGGTTTATAGATTTAAAAAGCCCGTCGAATTCTGGTCTTGATTAATGCCAGATTCAACGGGGACAGGTAATCAAAAAGGATTACCGGGTACCTACTCGGTACACTAAAAGCGTCATCCCATCTTGGTCGTAAACTACGTGCTCCATCAAAAATAGCATCTAAGCGCACACATGCGCACCATCTCTCTCATAGGCCCATATACGCTTATGGCTCTACCCAGGGGGGGGGGGGGCGTGTTCAGGGAACGAATCCAGGATGGGCGGCGCGTACCCAGCTTAGCTGGTACGGCTGGTACCTGACCGGTCAATCCGAACTACAATAGACCATCTCTCTGTGGAGAGCCGATTGATGTCTCAAACTCTACAAACTTCACCGACTTGACTCATACTCTCAGCTTGGTGTCTGCAAGCAGTATTCTCACTAATCGTAGCTCATCTTCATTGCAACTGGCCTGGCGTAGTACATCTAGGATCTTTGAGTGCTTAATTGTGTCGAAGGCTCGTGACATGTCAATGCCCATTTTGTGGAAATCCCAGTGTTTGGACATGACTACTGACACAAGCATGCGTCGAGCCCATATAATGTCTGCGCAGCTACGTCCACGTTTGAAGCCACTTTGACATGATCCGGTGAAGTCGTCGATCTTGTCTCAGATATGGCATAGAGTAACATTGGATATGATTTTCCGTATGCTGTTAAGGATCACAATGGGCCGCAGTTTGGCTGGGGGGGGGGGGCAGGTGGTTTCTTGGGCTTGGGTAGTGCAATACGGATGCCTTGGCCTACAGCATCGATGGGAAGGTGGTGCATAAAAGTTGAATTGATTATGTGCGTGATCGGTTTAGAGATACTGTCACTTGCATATTTTAATAGTTCATTGCTCATGCCATCAGGTCCAGACGCACGCCCGTTTTTTCAGGTCATTCAGTGCCTTCTCAACCTCTGCTGTATTAATTGGTGTTAGTAATGGCCTGGGGTCTCCTGAGAATGGGTGCAAGGGCTCATCATCGTGGTTAGTGAACTGTTCCTTGAACCATTCTCGAATTGCCTCGGCTTTGCCCTGGTCAGTCCCGATAAAGTGTCCTTCAGAGTTGTGTACAGTTAGTGGTGCTGCGTAGTCAGCAACTCTCAGGGCTCGGGCTGCCCGAAACATTTTGTGGCAGTCATCCGTGGCAGTGATTTCATCTGCTAGGGCGTCTGCTTGTTGGATAGCAAGATCTTTTAAGCGTTCGCTAATGTGGTGCAGAATGTTATTGCGTTCCTGGCGTAGTTTGGTGCGATCTTCACTTTGCCCACTTTGATAGATGCGCAGATGTAACGCTTTCTGTTCTGCTGACAGTTTTACTACGAGAGGGTCGTCAGTATACCTAGTTCTGTTGTTTTTTCAGATGCGTGCGTGCGTGCGTGCGTGCGTGCGTGCGTGCGTGCGTGCGTGCGTGCGTGCGTGCGTGCGTGCGTGCGTGCGTGCGTGCGTGCGTGCGTGCGTGCGTGCGTGCGTGCGTGTGCATTCGTGTGTGTGATTTCTCTATAATGTAGGATCAATCCCAGCCTTTACCTGTTAAAGTGACCTACTGATAAGTTCACTTTACCCCAACTAATCTCAAGTAAATCTAAACTTGGTCTCGATAGGACAAATTTAGGTAAAGAAGTTTTTAATTAAATTCCTGTGCCAATGCGGTTTTTTCAATGTAAAGACAGACAGACAGACAGACAGACAGACAGACAGACAGACAGACAGACAGACAGACAGACAGATAGACAGACAGATAAATTAGCGTATACTAGTTGCTAGTTGCAACCAATACACAAGGGATGAAACTTCCTAAAAGGGCCACCCCTTGAAAAAGCTATATTTGACACGCCTATAATTGATAAATAGGCCTACTCTCTATTCGAAAAACTGTTAGGTATTACGACACCCTTCCCTGGTCAATGGAGGATTCCAGTTTGTCCAGCAATCGTATGACGCTATAATCAACTACGTGACGTGTAGGCTTACGTCATAATCAATTACGTCATGAATGGCGTAGCTAAGTTCGTCATGAACGCTTAAATGATGACGGACCAATTGTATGGCTTTATTTTTAATAAACATGCTGTTAAATATTTTGAAACTAATTTAACTGGCCGCTGTTGCTGCGATTGGCACCCAGTCAAATTAGTTACAAAATATTTCAAAATATTCAACAGCTTTCTGGATTTTTCTGGAAAATGATAGTCAGGGAGTTCAGGAATCGATCGATCCCAAGACAGTCAAAGAGTAGGTGGAGTTTAGCTAGATATGGACGGCGTATACCTAAAACTGGATTCCTCCATTGCCGCTACCGAAATGACTGAATTATATATACGTCTAACATTTAAATCGATTTTAGGTGACCACCATCCGTGACGTATACATTTAAATGTCCAGTTACGATTTTTATTCGGATCGGTTCACTAAGGCTTGTTGTTGCCAGTCATTCTAGCGATAACTTCTCTAAATATGTTTTCATTGAACTGCAAATGGATATCTTCTATGAAAAAATGTCGGGTTTCTTTGCATTTTCTGAGCATTAATGAGGGAACAAGACATTCCATCCGACAATTTAATATAAATAGGACGTCGCATGGTCACTTTCTGATTGGTTGAGGATGGTTGTGGTCATGCCGAGACAACTAATCGCGCACTAGCCTGGTGCCTCGTCAATCAATAGGCGGAGCGCTGTCAACGAACCCCTGAATTTGCGTCCGCAAGTGGCATCGGATCCACCATAGAGCTGACTTGCTGGCGCAGATGATCAGCGGCCTATATAGCCGCCAAAAGCGACTCCCACCCATGGATTCTCATAATGGTCCTTTTGAGGGTATATACCACCAAAATGCGAGTTGGGACGCCCAAAAGTAGTGGCAGCGGGTCCTATGGGACCCCTGAAAATCTTGTATGAGTATTAGATATTACTTTGTTGCAGGGGTTTTTTTGCACAAAGATATCCATAAAATCTAGCATGGGACACACATAATTCATAGCTGAGAGTCCATGGTACCTTCTATTTTTAGCATGGGTGAGAAAATCTGCATCAGACCACCAGATTTTCAGCCTAGGACCTCTGGATTTCAGCTTGGGACTCCCACCTTTCAGAGTATGGGGTCCCGGGGACCTCCAAAATGCAAATACCATGAGAAACACTCCTCCCACCCCTCCGTTACACGGCATACAACATTGACATCCGCCAGCAACAATTCATTAAGCAACAACAGGCAATACAAACACCCCAAGCACCATCTTAATTTTTTATTATTTCAGTTTTAAGTTTTATTTAGAGCAACCCTTCGGGGAAGCAACTCAACCTTTTGGGGAAGTACCTAAAAGACTGACATGGCTCAAATACATCTAGGTGTAAGCGGCCAATAAAACAAACTGAACGAACGGACGAACGAATCGGAACGAACCAACTAACGAACGGACGAACTAAATTCGCTTTTAGTAATTGGAAGAGAAATTGAACATACACAAATTTATACATTTTTTATCAGATATAAAATTGTACTGGCTAATTTAATCTGACACGCCACATTTTATTCGACCATGTAATAGAATTAGTAACAAAAACATATTATTTTGGAGGCGAGAGATCGGGCGAGAAAATACTGAACTGAAATACCGACTTTGAGAGGATCATATGCGCTTTACGTATATCTAAATCTATGGGAGCCAATGCCAGCTTGAAGAATTGACCGTTCCAGTTTATCCACCAATTTTATGACGTCATAATCAACTACGTGATGCATAGGATGACGTCATAATCAATTACATCATGAATGACGTAGATAAGTTCGTCGTGAACGCTTAATTGATGACGGACTAAGCGTTGTTGTACGAATTGTACGTCTTTACTATCTAATAAACATGCTGTTACATATTTTGAAACTAATTTGACTGGGCGCTCTGGCTGCCATAATATTCAACAGCTTACTGTGCTTTCTGGAAATTGACAGTCAGGGAGTTTAGGGATCGATCGATCCCAACACGGATCACGTGTGGGTGGAGCTTAGCTAAAGATGGGCGGGGCATAGCTAAAGTTTGATTTTTCCATTAGCCTACCTGAAATCCGTTGTGCACTTGTCGGTTGTCCACTCCGGGTCACCACACTTGGTCCACGGAAGAACTGACGTAAAGGAGGCGAAAAAGTAGTACAACGTCCACGTAAGAATGATATTATAGTAAGAATTTAAGATGAATACTGTTACAGTCGTCGCGATGCCTATACCTGGAAGGACCAAAACATAAGTGTAAAGGGGATGACCTGCAGCATTGTTATTTAAACCAGGGCATGGAAATATAAAGATTTTTTTAGCTGGAAATAAAAGAAACATGCAAATGTAAGTCACAAATATGAAAATTACAACAGGAGACGTGGAAAATTATGTCGAAATTAAAGAATTTTCGTCCAAAATGTTAAGATGGAAAAAGAATTTATTATTGTCATTGAAATGAACGGATCGAAAATGTGCAAATTCATACTTAGCATACAATACAGCTCAGAACTAAGTTAACATATTTCCAAATCAAAATAAAATGTACTGTTGAACATTTTGAATGTAATTGGATTGGAAGACATTGCTGCTAAAGGCAGCAATGTCTTCCAATTCAAATATTTTCAAAATATTCAACAGAACATTTCATACACCGTGCTCAAAATAAAACTAACTAACAGGTTTCTGTTTTTATTTTGGAAACACGTTAACTTATTTATGAACTGAACTGTAAAAACTTATATATCGCAATTTTCGCTGTCAAAATCCACCAATGAAGGATTCCAGTTTATCCATCCATCACATAACGTAATAATAAACTACGTGACGCGTATGATGACGTCATAACTAATTACGTCATGGGTGACGTAGATAAGATCGTCACCAGCGCTTAAAGGAGGAATTCAGTTTTAGCTATGTCCCGCCCATCTTTAGCCAAGCTGCACTCACATTTCGACCGTGTTTGGAATCGACCGATCCCTGAACTCACTGACTATCAATTTACAGAAAACTATACAGGTAAGCTGTTGAATAGTTTGAAACTAATTTGACTGGGTACTGTTCCTGCCTATGGCAGCATGCTTATTAAATAGTAATGGCATGCAATTCGTATAACAACACTTAGTCTGTCATCAAATAAGCGTTCGTGACGAGCTTAGGTACGTCATTCATGCCGTAATTGATTATGACATCACCATACACGTAACGTAGTTGATTATGACGTCATATGATTGATGGATAAACTGGAATCCTCCAATGATGACGGAATAAGTGTTGTTGTACGAATTGTATGTCCTTACTATTTAATAAACATATAGGCAGCAACGTCACCCAGTCAAATTAGTTTCAAAATATTCAACAGCTTACCTGTATAGTTTTCTGGAAATAGTCAGTAAGTTCAGGGATGGATAGATCCCAACACGGTCTAAGTCTAGGTGGAACGTAGCTAGAGATGGGCGGGACATAACTAAAACTGGATTCCTCCATTAACAATAAGTTAATTTTGATCGATCAATGCTGGGTTTTTTTCAAGTATCTATTTCGCTTGACCTAATGGAGGAATCCTGTTTATATGTCAATAATATGACATCATAATCAACTAAGTCACATATAGGGTGACGTCGCAATCCAGTGTCACAATCCGCAATCATAATTAATCAAAATAATTCGTCATAAACCTAGAATAGTCCGTCAAGTTGTACGAATTGCATGTCTTTACTATTTAATAAACATGATGTTGAATATTTGGAAAATAATTTGACTGGCGTCGTTACTTCCATAGGAAACACCAACACCCAGTCAAATCAGTTTCAAAATATTCAAAAACTTGCCTGTGTAGTTCTCTGGAAATTGAAATTCAGAGAGTGCAGTGATCGATTGATCCCAACACGGGCAAAGCGTGGATGGAGCTTAGCTAAAGATGGGCGCGCATAGCCAAAACCGGGGAGCATTTATTTAATAGTACCTAATTGTATTTAGATTTGTCAGCTTTTCAACCCAACCACTTCACCGGATCCGGGAAAGTTGTTTTTTGGGTCAAGACTACGCAACCAAGCGTGTCGTAAGTTATCTTTAAACGTGTTTGCTATAATAGCACACGATCCATGATGGCTGTTGACCAAATCGACCAATCAACCTCGTGCGTACAAGTTGAAAATGTGGATGTAGACCATATATATACATCCACATTTTCACCATAACAGTCCTTGAACTAGGAGAAGAACCAAGGCCGAAAAATTGAGTTGCGGTGGGCATACCTGCTATATTTTGTTTGATACCTGGCCCATGTTTAATTCGGTCTCCAGCCAACTTCCCACAATTCATTGCGCTTACTATAGTTTAACATTAACCGGAACTTATACCAGGTACATGTTCAGGTTAATGCTAAACAGTAGCAAGCGCAATGAATTGTGAGAAGTTGGCTAGGGACCGAATAGGGTTGATAGGGCATAGAAAAATGAATTAGGGCAGTTGAAACGAATTGCACAAATCTTTAATGATTTTATTTATTTTATAAGGCTCATGAGCCAGATTTGCACAAAATGTATGGCACGGAGCTACGTGGAATGTACGTGGGTGGACTGCAACATCAAAGAGGTAAACCTTAGATGCAGACTGTGAACAATATAACATCGATATTACATGCATTCAAGAGACTAAAGTAGCTATACACTCAGAGCAGTAACTTCAGACAGACCATAAGCTAGTACTCATGGAGCAAAATGAGGCCACATACCGGGGTTTAGGCTTCGTAATCGGGCCAAGGGTGATGCACAATGTCTTTAGTTTTGGATACGTCAGTGATCGCGTTGCATTCCTCGATCCGGCTATACCAACACGAAAACGCTCCACCACTAAGTGTCACATAGTCAACACATACGAGCCAACTACAGAAAAGCCAAAGAGAATCCAGCAATATTAGATTCCTTCTATGCAGAACTGAGCTCCGCCATTACAATCCCAGTTAGATGGCAACTGTTCGTGCGTGGATATTTCAACTCCAAGCTGGGTAAACTCGGCATTGCGGACAAAAGTTCAGGACATGGCTTATGCTTGGGATCGTATGGAGAGAGCAGACTCAACAGCAATGGAAATTCACTGGTGCCATTCCTTAATTTCAATTACCTATTTGCCACAAATACGGCTTTCAAACACACATGCGATCGCCGTACAACATGGACTGGACACATTGCTGCCCCAAAAGGTTCTAAGGCTACAACAGCTGTCTTCAACCAAATAAACTTCACAGTTTGCAAGACAGAAGCAAAACCCTCACTTCGGGATGCTCATTCCTATGTAGGCACAGACCTCAATTCTGACCATAAGCCAGTCATTACACGCCTTCGTAATGTATAAATACCCTACCATGCAAGAGGGTAAAGTCACCTACAGCCTACCCGCGCTCATCAGCGACACTGACACTCAAACGTCATACAAAAAGGCCCTCGAGGAGCAAATAGCTAACATCGACATCAGCTCCGATCCAAACAAAGCCCTAACTAAATTACTGAAATCTATGGAATCATCAGCTACCAGCACCATAAGTGTTCTAAAAAACAACAGAATTAGGTATATTGACGACACTCTAGTAGTAAAACTGTCAGCAGTAACCAAGGTGAAGACCAGTTGAGAAGGCACTTAACTCCCTGAAAAATGGACTTGCATCTGGACCTGATGGCATGAGCAATGGGCTATTCAAATATGCAAGTGACATTATCTCAAAACCAATCACGCACCTAATCAATTCAGCTTTTATGCACCACCTTCCCATCGACGCTGTAGGCCAAAGCACGCCCAAAAGCCACCTGGCACCCAGCCAGCCTATGGCCCATTGTGCTCCACAATAGTATGCAGAAAATCCTATCCAATGTTACTCTATGCCAAATCCGAGACAAAATCGACGACTTCACCGGATCATTTCAAAGTGGCTTCAAACGTGGATGCAGCTGCGCAGACATATGGGCTCAATGCATGCTTGTGTCGGTAGTCATGCCCAAAGACTAGGATTTCCACAAAATGGCCATTGTCATGTCATGAGCCTTCGACACAGTTAAATGCTCAAATATCCTAGATATATTACGCCAGACCAGTTGCAATGAAGATGAGCTACGACTGGTGAGACTGCTGCTGCTTGCAGACACCAACCTTAAAGTATGAGTTAAGTCAGTGAAGTCTGTAGAGTTTGAGACATCAATCGGCTTCCACAGGGAGATGGTCTATCCCCTGTGCTCTTTACTTGTTACCTTGCTGCTGCATTGAAGTCCGTGCGGAAAATTCCACAAGACCAAACACGCACGCACGCACGCACGCACGCACGCACGCACGCACGCACGCACGCACGCACGCACGCACGCACGCACGCACGCACGCACGCACGCACGCACAAGGTTCATATTCACAACAGAATTAGTGAAAATTAAAATGTTAGTAGTATACTTTTCGAGGCTTAAATTGTGTGCCTAAATGTAATGAAACGAAACAAACCTTAACACCTGATGATTTAATTCCATATAAATTAAAAATAAAATTTTTAGTTGTGAATTTGATTTAGGGACTCCTGCCTCTAACTCAATTTCATAACTTAAAAAATTATATTAATTTACCTGGAATAAAATCATCATATGTTAAGATTTAGCTAGGATCCAGAGAAATTTGTCTAATTTACACCTGGTTTTTCCACATTGGAGTGTCCCCTCCCCGGGACTGGTTGATTGTGGCTAATCTTAGTGGCGGCCTGATCTGTTGGGTTACATTGTTTATATGTTGTCTTCTGCAAGGTTTAGCCTTTCTTTGTGGCTATAGCTCCTATGAATTCGAATGATTCATGATTTTACTAGTCCTTCGAAATGTGTGGAGGGTGAAAAGAATTTTTAAGAAGTAGCTGGTGTGAATCAGTGAGCTTGAAATAAACCCTATGATCTAAATAACTGGATGCATTGAATTTAGTGCCTTTGTAGACCGTTAGGTCTAAGAAGTCAACTGAGTTATCACTGATATCTGCCTTGAGTTTGATATTGGGGACATGACTATTTAGAGTGAGTAGGACTTCTGTGAAATCCTCTCTAGAGGGTGTCGAAATCAAGAAGATATTATCCAGATACTTATTAAAGTTAAGAGGGCTTTTATTGCACTTTTAGGGGCTGCGTCTTCCCATTCTGTCATGTAAATATTTGTGAAACTAGGGCTAAAACGTTTGACCATGGCACGACCACTAGTATGTTGGCTGATCCCTCCATAAAACACAAAGGCATTACCTTTTAGACTAAGTTATAATATGGAAAATATTTCTGTATCAGGACGTCATATATCTGGGTACTTCTTAAAGGACCATCGGACCGAGTTCACACACTTTTCAATATCAATGTTTGTGTACACTGAGTCGGCATCTAGAGTTACTAGGAATGCATTATGTGGGACTTTAATTTGGGCCAGTTTTGCTAGGAAATCCTCAAATATATTTAGAAAACTTGGCCCCCTATTAGCAATGGGCTGTAGATGATAATCGATAAACTTGCTGATCCTGGATGATTCAGATCCAAAAGCTTATCTGTTTGTGAATTTTAGGAAGTAAGTAGAATGTACGTGGCTTGGAATCATTTTGGCAGACAAGTACTTAAATTATTTTTACTGATCTTATCCTTTTTCAGTAATGCCTCGAGAATTTCATTAAATATGGGATAGTTTTGTAGCCAAATAGTTTCATCAACTTTTTAGTGCCTGGCGTTCCTTTGCAGATAAATTGTGCTTATCTGATGTGGCTACTAGCCCACATATTCGATTCTCTGTGATATTTACACTGTCAGTGATGGCTGGGTCTATAAGTTCCAGCTTCGGCTCCCAGCCCGCTTCGTCCACAAACGGCTGAAACTCACGTGTAGTATTACCAACGAAGTCTGTTAATTTAATTTGGCGCATAATTTCCTTAATTTCCCGCGTACCATTATTCAGTTGGGTGTTTAGACCAGTTTTAGGTTTAGGTGTTGGAACAAAGATAGTCCGTAATTTAGTAGTGATCTTCCAGATTCACTTTTTGAAGAGCCAATGAGACATGGGGGTAACTATATTAGTACCTAGGCCAGTGTCTGGGTGATTATGACCGTGACCCGAATTTAGTTTAAATCGACGTAATGCAGCCAGCATGGGTGTATATTTTGTTTGGTGTTTCCTCTATCCAGTGAATATTATCAGAGCCCATTCTGAATTGGGCCGCAGGGATTGCTGGTATCGTTTTGAAACTGGACCTAGAAGATAAAGCTGCTGAGTTTATCTCTCTGATGGTTGCTTGCTGTACAGAGGTTAGCTTGTTTGAATAGTTTAGGAGGCCAAAGAATATCCGTGCCTGGCGGATGTCGCTCGACAAAAGTTGCAATCGTGATTTCGGGATGTTAAGATTTGTATCTTTATCATTAATCCCCATGTTAATGATGATTCTTTTGGGCTGATATGTGCCTTTATGTCGCCTGATCATGCGCCTAGACTAACATGATTTAAATTGGCCCCTGTGAAACAGGCACATCCATCTCAGGTAGGGAGACAGATTTATCCTACTAACATTGAACGAGCAAAAGAGTAGAACTTTTTTGCTATTGTAGGCAGACATCAATTAGTTTTGACTGTTATCTTGGCTCGGAATTTCTAGAAAGTTGTCTTATCCTATGCTACAGGTTTGTTGTTCTGAACCTGTAGGTTTGCTCGATTGCTAGCTTGGGCAGCTGTTAGTGTGAAACTAGGTTGGGGTATGATAGAGGAAGGAGGCGGCGAGTTGATGTTGTGTCTGCTGCCATTTCGCTTCCGCAGTCTGAGGAGCGAGTGCATGGTGAAAATTTAGTGTAGGTGATGATATACGGCTGACAAATTGAGGACTATTCTGTGCACTCGGTGATGGTGGTGTATCATCGGGCAGTGTGATAGAAGATGGAGATAGACATGCAAATCTGTTAGCATACCTGGCACTATAGCTATATGTTGATAGGCCACCCACTATTGCTATTGGGGAGCGCTTCATATCCCAACGTTTCAGCTGGGTTGAGATTTCTGCTGGTGATCTAGGACGTTTGTTCTGTCGTGGCAGTGTAGTTGGCTCAACAGTCTGCGGAATTGTTGGTGTCGGAGGGTTCTGAGACCTTTCGACTTTGGATTTCGTGTCTACTTGTGTGATAAATTCTAAAAATGCGGTAATATCATGTTCTTCTAATTTGCACAGATAATTGTTTTTAGCCCAGCCTAGAGCTACGTTTTGGGCACATTTAACGTCAACACCTGGCGCTTTTTGTGCTGAAGTGAGTTCGGCGCTCAGAGCCAGCCCCGAGCTGGAATTCATAGTGGTGCATCATGGTTGTAATAATGGATCTACCCTATGCGCGACTGACCTTGAGTCACACACATCGGCGCATGGCATAGCTGGTTTGCAGAACATATTCAGTTCATCAATTTTCTGGCCCATGCACCTGGGTAGAGAGTCCTTCTCCAGGTGCCCCTTGGGGACCACCATGCGGTAAAAGCACTGCAATATGCGGTGATATACCTCGATTAGCCTTGCAATAGTATTGTGTCCATTGTATTTAAATGACGTAAGAGAAAACGTATCATAGGCTACATACATCGAGGAACGCGAAAATTATTCAGCTTCTCTTCAGTCTGCTCATAGAGTCTATTTTAACTTCGAGGAATGTCATTTCTTAAAAGGATATGTACATATTGAGACAATAGACGAACAAATTTCAAATTAATTGTGGCGTTTATGTGTATCCCTCGTGGCTCCTTTTATTAATCCTTTTCCATTATTTTATACTTTGATTCATACCTTGTAAAATGGGGCATATATTCCAAGCCCGCAGACCTCCTACCGACATGAACTGTCCAACTGCCACCTCGAGATAGAACAATGGTATACCTCCAATAATCACGCATATAAAGTACGGCAACAGGAATGCACCTGCAAACATATGGAATTTAATTATGACATGTACATATATCCTGACATAAAGGATCCAGTGCTTTGACAAAGCTACCATATTCATGATTAGTATACGCATAGCAATCCTCATCGTCGTCGTCGTCATCGTCCGTCCGTCCATCCGGCATCCATCCATCCATCCGCCCGCCCGCCCGCCCACCCGCCCGTCCGTCCGTCCGTCCGCCCGCCACACGCCCATCATCATCATTGAAACGATTACACGTACCTACCAATCACAAACATAATTTAATTATATTTACCTAAATAATCATTAGTAATATGAATATAAGAAAATTGTTTTAGGTCCAACGATAAAGTAGAACGATGGACGTTAACAAATATTACTGTTACCGTGTCAGGCATAATGTGATACGAAACCGTGGCTCAATTCCTAAACAACACCAATCTCTGGTATAGTATTTTGTAATAACCCTTTCACGACGAAACCGGCCAAAAACCGGTATATGTAGTGGTCTTGAGGAATGTCTATTTGCAGGCCAAGAAAAGACTATTTTTTTTAATTTAGCACTGGAATGACTGGCTCGATAACCGAGCCAGTCATTCTAGTGGTAGATTTTCAAAAATGGTCTTCTCTTGGCCTGCAAATGAGCATTCAATAAGTAAATATTTTAATTTTTTGAACAAATTTAATTCATTTAATTGTTAATGGTTGAATCCAATCTGCCACTCAAGCATATGACGTCATAATGTTTACGTCACATTTAGGGTGACATCATAATCAAAATGCTTAACGAATGACGTAGTTAATTCCGTCATGAACTTTTTTAAATCTGTCGCGTGTACGAATCGTATGTCTGTACTACTTTACTAACCATTATGTTGGATATTTTGAAACTAATTTGGCTGGACGCTGTTGGTAGAAACAGCGCTCGGGTAAATTAGTTTTAAAATATTCAACTGTTTACCTGTATAGTTTTCTGGAATTTGAGATTCAGGAAGTTCACGGGCCAATCTATCGCAACACAGACAAAGCGTGGGCGGAGCTTAGCTAGGAATGGGCGGTGGATAGCGGGAATAATCCATTACGGCTTGATGGAGGGATCTGGTCTGTCACTCATATATTATTATCATTATCAAATACGTAACTTGTTAGCTGACGACACAATCAAAATGACGTTGGCCCGTCAGGAAACTAGTAATGCTCGGTCTAAATAGACGAATTCAGTTTTTGCTATGCCCAGCCCAGCTCTAGCTAAGCCCCGCCCACTCTTTGCCCGTGTTGGGATCGATCCCTGCACTCTCTGAATCTCAATTTCTAAGAAACTATGCAGGTAAGCTGTTGAAGATTTTGCAACTAATTTGACTGGGTGCTGTTGCTGCCATAGCCCAGTCAAATTAGTTTCAAAATATCCAATCAATGTTTATTAAATAGTAGAGGTATACAATTCGTACAACAACGCATAGTCCCTCGTCAATTAAGCGTTCGTGACGAACTTAGCTACGTCATTCATGGCGTAATGATTACGACGTCATCCTACACATCACGTAGTTGATTATGACGTCATATTATTGACTAAAAAACAGTATTCATAAATTGCATCTGTTCGATGAGTTTACAATTTAAAGGTGCACAATCATACCAGAATGCTTGAAAAAATCTAATTTAAATTTTATACCTTTAGAGGCTTAGGTTGTGTACCTCAATGACACGAACTAAATTTAGTATATGATGATTTCATTCAGTATAAATTATAAATTTTTTTTGTTGCGAAGTTGAATTAAAAACTCGATTCCCTTATTCAGATTCACAGTTAAAACAATTTATTAATTTATACGGAATGAAATTCTCATAGGTTAAGATTTTTTTCGTGCCAGTTCATTGAGGGACATAATTGAAGACACTAAAATTATAGAATCTAAAAAAATGTTCTTCAAACTTTCTGGTTTGAATGTATGCCTTTAATAAATATTCTGTTGCTTATTTTGAAAATAACTTAACCGGGATGTGGGGGGGGGGGGCAGTGAGTTGCTGCCAGCAAATTAATTTTAAAATGCGCAACAGCTTATCTGTCTAAAATTGCAATTATTTTGGAATGGAGATACGGGGGCCGAAAAGTGTGACAATCGATTCAATCACGCGTAAAAAAGTGGGTGGGGTTTAGCTAGAAATGGGCGGGGCATGGGTAGAAATGGATCACTGGATCACCCCAAATAGTATCAAAAGGTGACTTGATTCTTAGCGTAACTTAGTACAAGCATGTGCTGAGATTTCATTGCCTTCTTGTAAAGACGGGCGACGCCAACTCAGTACATGGATGGACTAATGGATGAATCCGATCTGTTGATCATGCATATGACGTTGGTGTCAGAGGGTTCTGAGACCTTTCGACAATTTACGTCACGTGTAGGCTGATGTCACAATTATAATTGACAGAAATACTTCGGCATTAAGATGGAATACTCCGTCAAGTGTACGACATTTATGTCTTTGATAGATTTACTATTTAATAAACATTCTGTTGAAACTATTTTGAATCGAATTTGACTGGGCGCTGTTGCCACCATAGGCAGCAACAGCACCCAGTCAAATTAGTTTCAAATATTCAACAGCGTGCCTGTATAGTTACCTTGATAGCGCGCATCAATACTATTAGGCTTTAATTAATTAACTCTTAAATACCATTTAAGACTTCCAAAACGGTTTCTGCGGTAGTCTTGTGAGATGTCCATATGCAGACCACCAGAAGAATATTTTAAAAATATTTACCACTGGAATGGCTGGCTCGATAACCGAGCCAGTCATTCCAGTGATAAAATTCCAAAATAACCTTCTCTTGTGAGAAAATTGAAGCTTTCTTGAAGAAATGTGATGTTTAGGCTAACGGTAGCGAGTATGACAAGTTAGGGAACATACCTCCGCCATTTTTGTAGCACAAGTAAGGGAACCTCCATACATTCCCCAGCCCGACTGAGAACCCGATACAGGCTAACAAGAAGTCAAACCGCGTGGACCACGTCTCTCGCTTTCTCAGAGGCCTGCCGGAAGCATCCCTCTCGGACACGTTATCCACATCGTCATCGTCGTCGTACTTCTTCAAATCCCTAGTCGTGCTTTTCTTGTTTCCCATTGTCCGCGGTCGTCAGCAGGGACAACTGGTTACATCGAGTGATGATTATGCAGGAAAGTGTGTTGGAGTAAGGTCGACTAATTCGTGTAGTCCTTGTCACACTATTGATATACGTTCACCTGACCTCACCAATCTACTTTCTAAGTCGCTCGATGCTCCGGTGTCTGCAAATTTTAACATCGTATGTCTAGATCATCTAACCTGTATATTACGACAACTTTATATACCATCGAAATCTTGGCTCTAAAGATAGGGCGTTACTTAATATAAACCAATAACAATAGGCCAAGGGATTTCTGGATCACAAAATGGCGGTTATTTAAGATGGGTGATCGTAAGATCCTAAGATCGTAAGATCACCCATCTTAAAGTACCGCCATTTTGTGCCCCGCCACAAACACACGTTGTCGTTATAGAAAGCTTGAATAACCTATATAAGAAAATGCCTTCACCAAATAAACCAGTTATATTGTCCTATATTTACAAACGCAACCGAGCATTGAAACACGACATTGAGATTACTCCATTGAAACGTCATAGATTAATGCCCGGTTTATGAACTCTTTCGATTCATCTCTCGTTTTTTTTACGTTGAAGTCACAAATAGCCACAAATTACAGACATGTTATGTTCTGGTATATATTACACAGAGTATTTTGCTTATTTATTTACTTTTTTTTAAATTTAATGTTGTAACGCCGCGTCTATTAGGCTTAATCGGCTAACCCTCAAATTTGTTTTAAAAATTCAAATTTTCTCATTGAAAATGCCAAGTTGCATACCAAGAGAAGACTATTTTAGAAAATTTACCACTGGAATGACTGGCTCGCTTATCGAGCCTGTCATTCCGGTGGTAAATTTTCAAAAGTAGTCTTTGTTTGGTCTGCAAATTGACATTTCTTAAGACCACTGTAGAAGCCGTTTTTGGCTGATATGATAGTTAAAGGGTTAATGTACCTCAAATACTTTTAGCTTCGTCCGCGAATGTAGACAAAACTATGGCCTACTGGGAGTAGAGAGCGAACTATTGGCGCTCGATTAGGGAGGGATCCGATCTTTTATACAAGAATCTGACGTAATAATCAAACACATCACGTGTTAGCTGACATCACAATTAAAATGACGTAGCTTCATGCCTTCATCACAATAATCGAACATTGCGCCATTAAAGTGTATAAATTGTATGTTTTTGGTAAAGTTACTATTTTGAAACCATTTTGACTGAGGACTGCTGCTGCCGTGTGCAGCACCGGTCCCAATTCAAATTTGTCTCAAAATATTCAACAGCTTACCTGTATATTTACCTTGCAATTTAGATTTTGGGAATTCTGCATTTAAAGTTTCAAATCGATGCCAACACGTGTAGAACGTGGGCCCACCTCTAGCTAAGCTCTACCAGAATATTTATTGAGCCATACAATTCGTACAACAACGCATAGTCCGTCTTAAAATATACGTTCGTGACGTACTTATTTACGTCATTCATGATGTCATAATTACGCCATTCATTATGATGTCAGTTTATGCGTCGCGTACTTGATTATGACGTCATATGATAGATGAATCAAGTGGAAAGGTCCATTGGTGCTTCAGGCCACTGTGCATTTTAGCACACCTTGCTTATTTTCCAGATCTCACATCCTTCATATATTTACTTGTTTCATAGGCTCAAATCTGAACTCTGTGGCAATACATTTGAAACAGATGGCAAGATGATTGGTGCGGTGGACGCGTTTTAGGGATGTGTGACAAAGCCTGCTTTTGAGAAGATTTTAGCAATGCTGGAGAAACGATGGACAACGTGATTTGGACTGAAGGGAGATTATGTAGAGAAATGATGGCAACAATTTCTTAAGTTTCTTTGAATAATATTCACCGTTAATAGTGGTACATTTCTGCAAGTAGTCAATCATAATAACCCCAATTCCAAAGTATGGATGCCATGTCTATGCCACTGGAAGCTGCTGGCTTGAACTTCACGCTTCCATTGCATGTATTGACTTTTTGTCTCTAGGTCGAAATGATGGACCCATGCATGTTTCATCCCGAGTATTATTATGCTTCATCGAGCTTTTCATCAAGAAGTTCTCGAGATATCCGCAACCTGGAACGATTCTGTTCAGCTGTTAGGTCATGATAATTGAATATTCACGTTTCTCCATCATTCATATGACGTCATAATCAACTGTGTGACGTGTATAATGACGTCATGATCAATTGCGTTTTGAATGACGTAGCTAAGTTCGTTATGAATGCTTATTTCATGACGTACACTAAGCGTTGTTGTTATGAATAGTATGTCGTTACTTTTTAAT
>CM067366.1:9492231-9562231 GCA_034401795.1 Chaetoderma sp. LZ-2023a
TCACAATCGTACCAGCATTAGAAGCGATTTACAACATCTAAGTTCATTGCAAATTTCTAGCTTCACGCATACCTTATTTCTGCAATTATTATTTTTTTTGATAAACCTGTTTTAGATGTTCTGTCTAAGTTGAAAACACGTACTACATATATCAAACTTGTCATCAACGCAGAGATCGGTCTAGGCCTATGAACCTTAATGTTTAAAAAAATTCTCCCAATTTGTACCCAGTCATCTTACCTGTCTGAGATAGTGTAACGCACCTTCATGATTTATCACAGTTTGGTGATCTAGGCGTAAACAAACATTGCTCTTGCTACCAACACAATAGCGGGCAATCAGTTAGGCTTGGATCATTTTAACAAATAGATTTGAATATCAGAACACAAACGTTGGTCTCTGGTAAGACGGCCGTGACTGATCATCAAACACATATATTAGCAGTAGGAAGAGGGTGAGATTACACACGCACGCACTCACGCACGCACTCGCGCATGCATGCAGGCAGGCAGGCAGGTGGTAGGCAGGCAGGCAGGCAGGCAGGCAGGCAGGCAGGTAGACAGGCAGGCAGCTAGGCAGGCAGGCACGCACACATCAGGATAACGCACAAAATCCGTGCAAAACTTTCTGAAATTCTTACCGGAGGGTCTCGGACGGACCTTTCCACTTTTAGCTAGGCCCCGCCCATCTCTAGCTAAGCTCCACCCACACCTCGCTCGTGTTGGGATCAATCGATCGCTGCACTCCCTATATTTCAATTTCCAGAAGAAAACTATACAGGTTAGCTGTTGAATATTTTTAAAACTAATTCGACTGGGTGCTGTTAACAGCGCACAGTCAAATTAGTTTCAAAATATTCAACAACTTGTTTATTAAATAGCAAAGAAATACAATTCGTACAACGTGTCGGACTATTAAGCGTTTAAGACGGACTAAATCGAGTCGTTCATGCTGTAATTGATTATGACGTCATCTTACACGTCATGTAGTTTATTATGATATCATGTGATGGATGGATAAACTGGACAGGTCTACTGCCGCTAGGATACGGAGAAAACAGCCGTAATGCTGGCGGGGCCCCCTGAGATCAGAGAGCTGTGGGATTAGGCCACACCAGTCTTATACAGTACAGCTCCGATATAACTTAACATGTTTCAAACACAACATATTTCAAATACCGTTGAATATTTTGAACACAATTGAATTGAAAGACATGGCTGCCGTAGGCAGCCATGTCTTTCAATTCAATTGTGTTCAAAATATTCAACAGAACATCTCTTTACATCGTATTGAAAATTGTTTTCTTTTGTAAACATGTTGACTTATTTATGAGTTGTACTATAGGTGTGGCATCTATGTGTGTAACCTTGAGGGACCCCAATAATAAGACAGAAAACAATGCGTAACTTAGGTGGACCTGGGAATTTGGGGGTGGGGTGGGGGAGGGTGGGGGTGAGGGGGGGGGGGGGAGGGAGCTGTGCAAATGCACTTGTTGAACTGCCTTAATCCTTTAAGTCTTGAATTTTTCAAGAAAATTTCCATTTTCTCATAGAAAATGTCCATTTGTAGACCAAGAGAAGACTATTTTTGAAAATTTACCACTGAAGGGACTGGCTCCGTTATCGAGCTGGTCATTACAGTGGTAAATTTTCTAAATTAGTCTTCTCTTGGTCTGCAAATAGACATTTCTTAAGATCATCGCAAAAGCCGGGGTTTTTTTTGTGGCTGATACGAGTGTTAAAGGAGTACATTCGGCGCTGGTTACGAAACTGGAAACGATCCGCACGAAAGCGCCTGAAATATATGTCATTTTAATTATTACAAATGTATCAACTATTCTGTTGTATATTGTAAAACTAATTTGACTGCTATTGCCGCCAAATGCAGCAACACGCCAACACCCCACCCCACCCTCAAATTATTGTCATAATACTCGACAACTAACCTGCAAGGATATCAGGAATTTCAGATTGGCCTTCGGGGTTCAAAGAGTTAAATCGATTCAAACACGCGCATACGCGTATCTAGAAATGGGCGAGGAGCGCAGAGAAATTAATCTTTCTATTTTGAAAACGCATTTGCTAAAAGCTGTTGCTATCTACGACAGCAACACTGCTGCCACAGCTAGCATCCGCCAACAGCTGCAGCACAGGTTTTGAGAGTAGCGTCAATTCGCGCACAAAGCACAACTCAAGAATTAATATAACCTGTTTTATAGTTCAGTCGTAAAATATTATTACTAAGCAAATTTATTTGTTCATATTTCTATTTTAACACAGGCATACCTACGTGCATTTCATTTTATTGACGTAAGTGCAAACACTGGAAGCTTTATTCTAAGACACGGTATACAACTCTTCGCTTTATACTAAATTTTCCAACCATGAGAGCTTTGCATATTGACAAATCGTGAACTTAGTCACCGCCACCAGTTGAATTAAATAGGTCAGCTGGATAACACGGGTACTGGAAAACGGATATATGCAAGTTCTATGATGGTCCTAGGTAGATAAATACAGTTATTACACAATATTGGCCCTTGAGTGAATACAATTTTAATTTATGCATTGCATGGCGGGCAACTTATTTGGTTTAAATAGAATTTATTTTTTTCATCAAATGGAAGCACGATAAGACATGTGTGTCTTATGACCGTGTCTCCCATACAAGTAAACATATATGCAATAAATACGTCAAGATGACAGAACTTATTATAAAAATATATCTACATACAAATTTAAAATGCAAACAAATATATGTGGAATATGTTACAATGTTGACATAAAGTATATTTTTACAAATTTACTAGCTGTGGGGTATGTCTTTATCACAAACGTATTCTTGTTGTTATGACGCGTGCGTGCGTACGTGCGTGCGTGCGTTAGAGAGAGAGAGAGAGAGAGAGAGAGAGAGAGAGAGAGAGAGAGAGAGAGAGAGAGAGAGAGAGAGAGAGAGAGAGAGAGAGAGAGAGAGAGAGAGAGAGAGAGAGAGAGAGAGAGGTATCAGATGAAAGCTATATGAAAATGTGAAAGCTGTTAATGCTTGAGGTTGGGAGGCAGTGTTAGGCGAGGAAGCAGCTGGTGGCTGAAAGTTAGTTGTGGCGTTATTTGAAGCGGTTAATTCAAATTATATATTCACAAAGGATAGAAGATATTATGATACTTTGTTCCGCGTGCGCGCTTTCATTGCCATATAGGAGGTTCTTGGCTGTTAATGTCGCGAGGGTGATATTTTTCAAAGCGAGGTCGTCTTGCAAGATAACCCTTTGGTTGGTGTAAATAGGGCAATGAAACAGATAGTGTTTGGCAGATTCGTCTGGATATCCACATGCACACCTAGGGCTGTCCAGTAGAAATTTGTTGAATAGGTGTCTGTTTAGTGAGCAGTCATTTCTAAGCCCGCTTAGTGCTATATTGGCAAAGCGAGAACCTACGTACTAACATGGAGGTGGTGGTCGTATTGGGGACATAGCTTTGTTTGGATTTAAATTCATCCAAGGTCCTAAACATTGTAACAGGCGCAGGGAGGGAGTTCCAATTGACGACGGTTGCTGAAAAAAATGAACAACGACAAAGCTCAGTGCGGCATCGGAACAGAGTTAGAGCGTTACCATGGCGTATGTTATACGGGTTCTAGATTGTGACCCTAATGGAGATGGCCTACAAGGGACTCAGTCGTCATTTCATGGATGATTTTAAAGAGCATCACCAATCTATGGTGTTCCCGTCTGGGGGAAAGTGTTTCGATACCCGTTTCACTGTACAGGTCTACGGTGTGCGCGCTACGGGTTAGTCCACTTATTGTTCGAAGAGCATATTTTTGAATGTTTTCTAATCTAGTTACGAGGTATTGGGGTATGTTGTCCCATACAACATCGGCATATTCCAACGATGACCTAATGGAACGTTTGTACATAATTTCTAGGCATGTACTGTCGAGCGTATATTTTAGGCCGTTGAGTATCGAGAGTTTGTGTTGTGCGTTTACAATTAATGAGTCTACATGGGTAAGCCAGTTACCTTTGTTGTTGAAACAGATTCCGAGGTGTTTGTGTTCATTTGATGGCAGTATATTAGAATTAATAAAATGTATGGGAAACAGGGTCGGGTTATTGCGTAGGGAAATAAACAAAGAAGTTGTTTTAGAAGCATTAAACTCCACAAGCCATGTTGTGGCCCAAGACGCCATAGTTTGTAGTCGTGGTCGATCGAGGCTGTGTGTGCAACTAAGTTTTCCGACACCACATAGAGGCAAGTGTCATCCGCGAATAACCTAATGTTATTTATAATATTGCGGGGCATATCATTTATAAAGATTATGAATAGTAAAGGACCAAGCACTGAGCCTTGCGGTACACCTGCTTGTAGTCTGAGTATCGTTGATTCGGTTCCGTTTATTACGACTTGTTGGTGGCGATTTCGGCGATGGCTTTCGAACCATGCAAGAAGGTTTCCAGAAATTCCAAAGTTTTTTAGTTTTAGAAGAAGGCCACGGTGCCATACCCTATCAAACACTTTGGAAATGTCAAAAAATAAGAAAAGCACTTCTTTTTGTTGATCAAGGGATAGTGTGATGTCACTATAGATGTGCAAAAGCTGGTTAACTGTAGATTGGGCCGGAAGGAACCCAGACTGGTAGGGGGTGATATCCTGTCTAATGTAGTTGTAGATATATTTAAAAACTGTTTTTCCATGACCTTGCTTAGGCAACTTAGAAGTGATATTGGTCTGTAATTTGAATAAATATTCTTG
Source organism: Chaetoderma sp. LZ-2023a (assembly GCA_034401795.1). NCBI lineage: Eukaryota > Metazoa > Mollusca > Caudofoveata > Chaetodermatida > Chaetodermatidae > Chaetoderma > Chaetoderma sp. LZ-2023a. The sequence continues at coordinate 9,496,983 of CM067366.1, forward strand.
TTTCCCTTTTTGAAGATCGGGGTTACATTAGCTGTTTTCCAGGTGGTTGGAAGATGCGATTTAGTGATAGAATAATTAAAGAACCGTGTAAGGGTTGGGCCCAAGACTTGTTTGGCTTCGATCAGAAGTCTGGGCCTTAGTCTGTCAGGACCAACTGCCTTGGTGGTGTCCAAATTGGAAAGGGAATCTAAAACATCCTGGTGGGTCAGTGTAATCGACCTTAGATTATTATTAGTGTACATCGACGGGGCGGGTAGTAGAGTGTTGGAATCGTTAATTGTGGCAATACTAGAAAAATAGCTGTTGATGAGATTGGCCATTTCAGAAAGATCGTGAGTAAAGGAGCCATCTGCACGCTTTAAAGGGGGTATCTCGCCGAAGTTTGAGTCCGAATCAAACAGAAATGATTTGCATGTCTTTCACCATTCTCTGGAACTAGTCCGTCCGTTTTTAAGGTGTTGACACGATTCCGTTGCGTCTTGAAATTAGATATGTCCTGTTCTTGTTTGGTTTTCCTAGATTTCTTAAATAATTTTACTCTAATTTTCATTTCATGTTTGATTTTAGTGGGCATCCATGGTTTATCGTTAGGGTTTCTGGTTACCAGTTTATTAGGAAGCGTGGCCTTGGCAGCATCAATGATGTTATCCGTGAAAATTTGACACCAAGCGTCAACGTCATCGTTTTCGGAAAGTGAGTCCCAAGAAGAATTGCTTAAATGATTCCAAAAGCGCTTCCAGTCCGCTTTGGCGTAGTCCCATATATGGCGCTTATCCAGATCATTTCGATGTCAGGGCTTTCATATTCATTACGGCGAGAAGCAGCGATATTGTTAGATATATATACGCAAACTCCTCCCCACGCCTGTTGACGGTCCCTACGAAGCGGTTCCTGAAATCCCGGGAGGTTGATTACATCATTATTAACATTTGGGGTAAGATGGCTTTCGCTAATGGCTATTACATTGAAGTGGGATAAGTTAGTTTCTCCAAGGTTGAGTTTGTCCTTGAGGCCACATACATTGAGGTGCGCGGTGGAAATATCATTGGTGTTAAGGGCCTGGATTTGGCTCAATGTCGCCAGCTCGAGAGAGTAAGGTATGAACGATTATCACTAATATTATAGTTTTCTGGTGAAGTGTGTTAAGAAATACCAGTAGTAGTTGTACTGAAAACGCTCTTGTAGAGAGACCAGCCATTCCATTGGGAAGAATTTGTGTACGCCTATGGCATTTGGAAATGGTTCTGGCTGAGTAAAATAGCCCAATTGCCGCATGATAGCTTGACAGGTCGCTTCTTCTTCTTCTTTTCGATCGCTGGTATCACACTTGGAGAGCCGTTCTCAAGATGAAATCTGTGGTTTTCTGCAGTTCTTCCACAGGCCCATACAGCTTTTCAAGAAAAGATGTTGACAAAGGCCAGATCTCTTCTCTCAACAGCTGATACATACTGCAACATTGAAGTATGTGCTCTGTGGTCTGTTCTGCTTCTCCACAAGGACAAGCGGGCGATGTCGTAAGGTGGAACCGCCTGTACATGTGTTGGTTTAGTCTGTTATGTCCAGTTCTGAGACGTAAAATGGTCACTTGCTCTGGCCTTGAGAGATGATGGTAGGCATCTTCTGGTTGAGGTGTTCTATAAAGTGACTTGATGATAGTCTTCATCTCTGTATGTGTAACCATGTTTTCTGTCTGATTCTCTTCTGCACACACCTTTGCCATCTTGTCTGCTTCCTCATTTCCTTGGACTCCACAATGTGAGGGGGTCCACTGCAATGCTATCCGAAAACAATTGATGGTTTGTAATGCGTCTTCAAGTTGTGGCAGCTTACCTTTGGTGATAGCCTCAAGGACGGAGCGGGCATCAGATAAAAAGACAATCTGTGCAATAGGGTCTGCTGTTCTGCTGATGGTATTAGCTGCATGGACCAGTGCTTCGACTTCAGCTCTGTAGTTTGTGCAGTGTTTGCCTGTCGGTATTGCAGCTGACTCATGTTGTCCGTTTGGATACTGTATGTGCAGTCCGGCACCTCCGCTCCTAATTGCATCTTTGGCTGATCCATCTGTGTAGATCCTTATCCATGTCTCCTGAGGGTACATTTCTTCCAACATGGCTAGGGTCAGGTCCTTTTGAAGTGCTTTTGTCTCTTTCACAAAACTTGATCTTTTAAGTCTTCCTGATGACAGCTGTGCTTGCCTGATCTTCATCGGGTGGTTGTTGAATGATTTTAACTTTGCAGCTTGGATCAGTGCTTTGCATTCCCTTCCTTTACTAAGTGGGGGGATGCCTGCTGTCTGCTCCATTTTTCTATTGGTGTTGATCTCATTCCACCAGTGATGATGCGCAGTGCCTGGTTTTGTACTCTGTCGAGGTTCTGTTGATGAGATTTAGCTGCTGTCATCCATGAGCTGGATCCATACTCAAGGTGTGGTCGTACGGCACCTAGGTAGATGGTCTTGGGCATCCTTTCATTGGCACCCCACTTTGTTCCTGCCAGCTTCCTCATGATGTTTAGCTTTCTTCTGGCCTTTGCCTCTGCGTTCTGGATGTGCTCCTTCCATGTTAATCTTCTGTCATAGGTGACTCCCAGGTATGTCTGCTGGTCCTCGTACTCGAGTGGAGTACCGCCCAGTGTCAGATTGCCAAGCTTGGTTTTGGTGGACAGTGAGAATAGCATGGCTGATGATTTTTCTTTGTTGATGGTAATACACCAGCGATTGGCCCAAGCTGTAATTCTGTCCAAGGCGAGCTGCATTCTGTATGTGGCAGTCGTTGTGTACTCCTCGGTGCACCAGAGTACGAGGTCATCTGCTTAGAGGGCTGCTTGGATCCCATTGGGCAGCTCTGCTACAATGTCATAAATGAAGAGTATGAACAGAGTTGGTGATAATACTCCGCCTTGTGGTACCCCTTGTCTCAGCAATACATTCTGTCCAGATTGTCCATCCACTAGCACCCTAGCTCTGCGATTGTGTAGGTATGACATGGTCCATCGGAACATGTTGCCGCCGATGCCTGTGCGCTAGAGCTTCACGAGGAGGCCATCCTTCCACACCTTGTCAAATGCCTTCCGCAGATCGATAAAGGCAGCTAACATCACCTTCTTGGCTTGAAAAGTGTCCTCTATGACCTGTGCAAGATGTGTTGTTTGATCTTCTGTGCTCCTGTATCTTCTGAAGCCAGCCTGCTCTGAAACTATAATGTTCTCCGACTCCAGGTACCACTGCAACCACTGGTTGATGATGCGCTCCATGGTCTTGCATATGCAGCTTGTAAGACTGATAGGACGGTAGCTCAGCACTTTCGTCTTGTTCTTCCCTTTTTCAGAATAGGAATCATTCTGGCTTCCTTCCAGCACTGAGGAACCTCTCCATTGGTCCAACTGAGATTAAAGATGTCTAGCAACTTGCGGAGAGATGCATTACCAATGTGTTGGATCATTTCATTCGTACTGCCATCTGGCCCGGGAGATTTCTTCTTCTTCAATTGGCGGTTAGCCTTCTTCAGTTCTGCTAAACTAATGTCAACTTTCATTGCATCGTGAGTGTTGGTGTCTGTTCTTTCCTTTTGCTCTTTTCTAACCTCTTTTTGACACATTCGTGGTATAGAAATGTTGCTTTCTTTTGCATATGCCTTCGCAAAGGCATCTGCAGCCATCTTTCCTGACAGTGTTTGTCCATCTTCTTCAAGAGTAATCTTCTCTCCCCCGACACCCTCATCATTCAGTGCTCTAGTCAGTCTTCATAGCTTTGTGGTGTCTCTCTCTAAATTAAACCCTGCCGTCTTTTCCCTCCAGCTTCTTCTTTTGGCCTCCAGCTTGGTCTTTAGATACCTGGCTTTAGTCGCAGGTCGCTATCCATTATCGATTATGTGTGTCACAGAAGTCAAGTTACGGGCGGCAGTGAGACCTGGGTAGGCACAAAAGTCTAACGCAGGGAGATCTAATAGGGGCTGTAGATGGGAAGTAGTCATTAGAACAGCATACGATAGAGAGAAGGTTTGTAGATAGAGGAATAGATGTAGTTAAAGTCTGATGTTTCGTTTGTTTATGTGCCATGTTGTTAACAATTATAATGGGATAAGTTTGTGATACGGTCAATAGTAAAATGATAATCACATAATGACACTGTTTGTTTTTTAAAAGGTAAGATATGAATATATAGGTAACGCATTTACAGAAAACGTTGAAAAAGGAAGGCTTATCTCCCTGTGACACAATCGATTGCGATAGTTTCTGTCTCCGTTGCAGTATAATTTATCGGTTTTAATGTCTGAGACTCTGTATACCTCTGGGGTCCTGGCATACGCACAGTTGTGCGACAGCAACACCTCCCCCCCACCCCACACATACGCACGCACGCACTCACGCACGCACGCACGCACGCACGCACGCACGCACGCACCACACACACACACACACACACACACACACACACACACACACACACACTCACACACACACACACACACACACACACACATATACACACACACCGCTCAATACAAGCACACATGTGCGCACGCACACTTATACATATATGCACGCACAATTACGCATATGCACGCGCGCTCTCTGGCGAATAACTAGAACAAGCTAAAGTAGTTAAAATTAGAAATCGCAATCACTGTAATTTATGCTGCAAGTTAAACCCTTTATTGACCAAAATCGATCAATGAATGAAAAATAATAATCAATATACTAATTTGTTTATTCAATGTCGATCTGCGAGCCAACAGAAGACTATTACCGAAAATTTGCCTCCGAAAAGACTGGCGCGGTTATCGAGCCATTTATTCTAGTGGTTAATCCTCAAAAACAGTCCCCGCCCTGACCCAGCACACAGATCTGCATCCCTCAAGACCACTGCACCGGTTTTTGTCAGTTTTCGACATGAAGGGGTTAAATAGCGGTTGGCCATTACAATACAGTCATAAACATACAAAATAGGATTAATATGGTATATGTTGTCATTCTAAACATAAGATTGCTGTCATATATTAGCAAAATAACAAGCCTTGGTAAATAATAGTATATAATTGATTTTCACCTCATACTTTACTTCAGCCCACCGTACAGCTCCGCACGCACACAACCACCCCGTCCACCCACCCACAGGCCCGCACACGCACGCACGCACACACACATGCACGCACTTGGTCGCATGCACTAGCGCACACGTGCCGCAGAAATGCTTGAACACAATTGATCCGAAAAGTTCTAACTAAGTTATTAAGCTTAACTATTAACCCTATAACACTCATATCCGCCAAAAACGCCTTCTGCAGTGGTCTTGAGAAATGTCTATTTGCAGACCAAGAGAAGACCATTTTTGAAAATTTACAACTGGAATGACTGGCTCGATAACCGAGCCAGTCATTCCAGTGGCAAATTTTCAAAAATAGTCTTCTCTTGGTCTGCAAATAGACATTTTCTATGAGAAAATTGAAATTTTTGTGAACAAATTCAAGGGCTAAAGATTTAATGCCAAAATATAATAAATTCAAAACAATTAAAGAAAGAGCACAAAGTAGCATAGACATAAAATAAAACAGAATGTGGAGAAAATGCACCTCACATTCGTTCATCACGAATAAGAAAGGCGTTACATATAAATGCTGCTAATTTTTTAAGCTTGTCTCGTTCGTGCATCTTAATAATTCGGTTGCTTTATAGACATTTTGAAGAATTCACGATCCTCTTGGAATTAAATCTATTCTCTAAACTAAATCTGACTCTTTCTATGGTTCGGGAAAAGTGGTCTTCCTTTCACTTTACTTAAATTTGAACAAAAGTAAAACACTTTGACTTGGAAAGTAATACAAAAATTGACAACATTATTAATTACTATAATTTACAAAGGCCACATTGAAGGCTTGTACAACAATTGAGATAACGTTTATGTGATAATAATTATAAGCTGCTTACCATACTAACTTGTAATCAATACGAAGATTACCACTCTGTATCCAGATGGAATAAAGATATGCACACTGATCTAACGATGGTAAAAAGATAACTGAAAACAGAGCAGACACCAACTTATATACAAATAAAGTGGTTCCTCTGCTCTGACGTCATTTTGGGCTATCCCAAGGATTTCCCCCCTAGAGCTCGCACTCCGATTGGTCCCTTGCTCCCTCGTTGTGCAATCTTGGAACTGGTGGGAAGCAGTTTGGGAGTGATGGCTCCTGACAGATAATGTAAATTTTGCTTGCTCTGACAATGCTCATCAACAGCTATAACTTGCATACTTTGTGCTTCCACTCCTTTTGGTTTATTGTGACAAGAGTATGAGTAAGACAAAACCAACCAAGTATGATACTGCTGTAATTACTTTCACAATGGGACAATTCTCATTTAGCCACGACGATGGATTGCTACCACTCGTCATGACGTACTAATGCCTGATCCTTAATCCAGGATGGTTATTCCAGGATGATCACAAGTTGTGCAATCAGCACCAGGCATCAAGTGGTAGTGAATCATAGAACTGGTTTCCTTAGTACTCTGTTATGGCTGTTCCAGTTATTAAACACTCTTCCTTGGCCACCATCATAATCTTATCTTACACAGTGGTCCCGTAAGACTCTGTTGCATTAACAACCGAGAACGTCTCCTTAAGGCTTCTCAGTATTTAATTCATCACTGTCTTACCGTCACGTCGTGCCATTCTTATATTAAAATACCAGAACCAGTTCTACGGACTAACATGGGTAAACTCCGCCTCCTAATTTCTAGTAATGTATAACTGTGTTTAAACACAAACCCAAAGTGGCTATTAAAATATCTGAAATGACAATACTAGATTGGTTGGTGATAATCACACCCAACTCAATCAAACTGATTTCAAATATGAACAGCATAATTTGTCCGCCCATAGTGATTGTTATTACCAGCCTTTCGTTTACAAAACAATTCTCTACAAAATATTCAAACAGTCATCCTGTATAAAATATTCAAACAGTCATCCTGACATTTAGTCTACATGTTTACACTCGTTATAGGTCATTATCAAAACAGTCATCGAGTTCCCCCCCCCAATGTAATAATACTATGCACTATTCATGCACATACACGCCTAGCATCCAATCTGTCAATAATGGCTTATATTTCCTCATACCTTGAAATCCCCAAATGACGTAATGTGATGATACTGTAATAAATATTCACAATTGAGAAATTAATGCTTTGATTTCAAACGCAAAGTGTTAGGAAACATATGCCAATATTTTCCAAGTACTAAATAGTATACAATATCATACTCGGCGGATCTGAGGGTAGCTAATCCTAGAATCCGATATTCACATATGCCCACCAACCAAAGTTAAATGCTTGGTGCATTTAACTAGCTGTACTCCATCAACAGCCACTCCATACTATATACAAATCACTCTTCTCACTAGGTGAATGCTCATGACAAATCCTCATCCACACAAATATATACGAAACAAGTACAACAGCACTATTCCACCCACTGCCCCGATGAATATAACAATAACACCAAATATGTGTAAAGTAATGTATAACTAAACCAGATTGCAGACGCAGCTGCATGTGTCGGCATAACTTCCATTGTACGCATAACCCCGAGGATGGCTCACTTGGCATGGATTACATCAACCTCGTGTTCTTCTCATGCATATGTGTATACACACCATGCTGCATCAGCCCTGAGGGCTGTTCACTTGGCGTGGATTCCATCACCCTCAGGCTGGACAGTCGAAGTGTGACCTAGTGTTGTGTAACTAATCTGTGAATAATTAAAACAATGAAAATACAATCATAACAAAACAAATACGAATTACTATTATACAGCTATGTATATAAATGAATGGAATGAAGTGCCAACGCTCAGATGGAATATGTGCGGTCACTTCACAACAAGATGAACATATTTCCGAAAAAGAGTGTCCCGATCCCAAGATGATTCATAATAAGGAAAAGTTGGTTACCTCTCCGATATGAACATACTTAGGGCAACACCCTCATACATACTATACCTATAGGGTATAGTTACAAATCGACATCTCTAAAATGTGATGAACTAAATGGCTCATTGAATGAAACTGTGCAGCATGGCACTTGCCGGAAGCGAGAGTATGATACCGCATTCCGGGCGGCTGCCGCTCATGTCAGTTCACCAATTAACCCACCTGGGTGGATCAATTCCTGTAGCATACGAGTTGTGCAGCACTCATCCTGACCAATGTCTTCTGGACAGGAAGATGTCATCTTCATGCAGCATTGCTTGGCTTTTGGCCAGACACCGCACCAATATAAAACAAATAAAACAAGGATTAATATAATGGATGTAATAACAATGGTGATAATAGTGACATAACGACTACCTGTCTCATTGATACTGGGAGCGTCGATATCCAATTCCGATATTGGTGCCAAATTGACCAATTTGACCTTTTATAAACAGTCGCACTTGACATTTTTAAGAGCCTGGACTATGCGTGACTGGTTGAGCACATCAGATATTTCAATGGTCGACATATTTAAGGTCGGTGCAGCCTTTGCATATCTATGTTCTCAGGTCACAATGAGCCTAAATAACGTCGTGTATGCATGCATAGTTTATGGACCACTAACTCACTCCCCTTCATTGAAATTGTGGTAATCTTCGGAGAACTGGCCATTGATCGGCACGTATTTCGTTGTGGCTAACATCATCACCCATGGGTAATATTCCCACAGTATCATTTTAACAATGAGCAATGTCGAGGCAGTAATATGCAACATCTGAGTAACAGTTTTGTACTCATCAACCTTCAGGAAGTTACTTACCACAGTAGGTCTCTTCCCATAGACGACAGTGGCAGAAACTATAACTAAAAGTATGTAAACTTTAAGGAAATGCATTGTCCTCTTTCAAAACCTGAACACTAACTGTTGAATGTCGGGTGATATTATTCTACAAAAATACGTTGAATATAACAAACTAATTTCTAAAAATGCACAAATTAGATACAATACATTTAAGTTTATGTCAATTTGATACTACACGTTTGCCTGATGAGCGGAAAGTACTTCATGTCGGTCAATAACCGTGGTTATATTAAGTAGGGATTGCACGAACCTTAAAGTGCGACCAATCACATTGACATGAGGTCTCTTTCCATGAGTAGCCGAGAAATGTTCCAGCCTATGGGCCCACTTCCGCAAACCGTACCTAGCATTTGGCGTGTTGCCAAATATATGTCGAGACTCGCTTGGAGTCAACTCAGCCATTGATGTGTCATCATCGGTAACTTCGGATTGTGCCACCTCCTCATCAGCCACTGGTGATTCATCTGGCATTTCCACATCTGGTGTAACTACTCTGGCTTGAACTGGCCCCTCGCTTACTGATTTAGGTGGTTCCTGGACAATAGGTGCCACTGGTTCCTTGAGGAACTCAATCAACTTGGCGAGATTGGGACCCTCCACATGGGATGACTGGACATTCTGGAACATTGTCCCAACATATCTCGGGATCCATGATCCGAAGTTTAGACACATTCAGACCTCTGATGACGAATATGAGGCACAGGACCATTGATCTGATATACCTCCTATGCAGGATCATTATGGGAAGTCAGCTTCGTAGACTCATTGGCCATGACTACGACTGAATCTCCTACATGAAATTCAGTGGCATTTTCTCGTCTGTTAATCGCCTACTGGTGATATGCTCTCGACACTTCGGTCGCATGAATCAAGGTATTATTAAGACTGGTGAGCTGATCACCATATCCTGGAAACCATCTACGGCCATTGCGATAGGAAATCTACCATGCCTGCCATAGGTGAGACAAAATGGAGTGTAACCAGTGTTTGCATCAGTGCGACTGTCTGTCAGTACGAATCCATCTCGATCTTCATAAGCTTCCAAATCAAGCCAATTCCAGTTATCACTGTGAATGTTCTGGGATCCCCACGCTGGTGATGTAACAACATTTACCTCCATCTTTTCTGGACTTTGGAAGTCTCCATACACCAGGCACTGGTCCGCATGGTGTCCCATTGCGCCACACTTTCAACACTTCTGTATGTGGTTTGAATTTACCGTTCATGGTAACTGATTTTTCTGACCTTGGTTGCTAGGTCGGTTTGTCAGTCGGCTTCTACAATCATGAGCTATGTGGCCTGGCTTGCCACAGTTGTAACAGTCAAACGATTTGGTTGTTCATGCTTGACCATTCTGTTGCTGACTATTTGGTGGTTGGCTGATTGCACCATTTGGGCATCTCCTCTTCATGTGCCCCTGTTCTTCGCATGCATAGCAGATTATCGTCTTTTGCTGATTCTTCTGTATCGACACCTGTGTCAGTTAGTTATGTGTAGAATGTTGGTGGGTTAACCGTTCCTCCAAGCTGTCTTGCATCCCATTTATAAGCTTGAAGACGTCCTTCATCATCTTCTCCTGCCTCTGTACCATCCTCTTTTCCAGGTCCATCAATTGACGCTACCAATTGTTAGCGCTAATATTGTCTGGAGCTCATCCAAATGCATCCACCTCCATTGGAGTTTCATTTCTTTCTCTATTCAAATCCATCGCTTCCATCAAGTCATCCATATCACCCTGTTCTGATGCATACTTGATGCATTGGTCCAGTGTGTCATTCCCCTTTGTGATAACCTGGCGCTAAGGCTACATCATGTAAGGCTTTAGCGTAAGCACGCACAATAATGTGTTTGCTGTCCGGATTGGCATCAGGGTATGCCCTACCTGCTAAATTTCTAAGCCTCCTGTTAAAGGTGTTGGTGCTCTCCCCTCTCTTTCGTTTGCGATTCTCAACCTCACACTTTAGACATTCAGTTTCGTTTGCTGATACAAAATATTTGACTACATGGTCATGTAATTTGTCCCAGGTTACATTCAATGGGTCATGAGAGTGCATACAATTCTCAATTTAATGGTGCAGTTGGCCTCACGTCGTCCATCGGACGATATAGGCTGGATCGCCTGGTTTATTAGGCTTAAGGGTCCCCAATGCAAATCTGCATGCCTCAAGATACTCACACATCTCTGCGGGGATGTGCCCATCGCATGGTTGAATCTGCCGGACATGGTCATGTAGAAGTTCCCATCTTATCCGGCTATTCTGCCGATCTACTGACGAATTATGGAAAGCCTGCATTGATGATTTTAAATCTGCCCTTAGCTGATTAAATGCCTGGTAGATCATAGTAGGCTGGTCTAAACAGACCGTGGGCACTGCCATGCTACTTCGTTTTTAAACTATGTATAGCTGTACGTTGATATGAGCTATCATTCCTGGTTGTCTAGGTTCTGCATCATGATTCGGAATTTCTAATGTTAACTTTGTGGATCTGTCACGTTTGTATGCTGTATGAACTGTATGAGCTACGTGGACTGTGGATGTTGCAATGTCGAGATGCTCAATTATACAGTTAGTTAATCTCAGTGTAGTCTGTGCATCTGAGACGGGTGATAAATTACTGTCTGACATGTACTCACTGTTGAACTTGTTGTTGCTGTTTCGTGTTGCTATGATGTCTCGTCGCGGTCGCCAGTGAAGAATTCACGATTCTCTTGGGATTAAATCTATTCTCTAAACTAAATCTGACTCTTTCTGCGGTTCGGGAAAGGTGGTCTTCCTTTCACTTTACTTAAATTTGAACAAACCTAAAACCACTTTGACTTGGAAAGTAATACTAAAATTGATAACTTTATTAATTACTATAATTTACAAAGGCCGCATTTGGGTTATTCCAGGATGATCACAAGTTGTGCAATCAGCATCAGGCATGACGTGGTAGTGAATCATAGAACTGGTTTCCTTAGCACTCTGTTATGGCCATTCCCGTTATTCAACAATCTTCCTTGGCCACCATCATAATCTTATCTTACACAGTGGTCCCGTAAGACTCGGTTGCATTAACTACCGAGAACGTCTTCTTAAAGAGTCTCAGTATTTAATCCATCACTGTCATACCGTCACACCATGCCGTTCTTATATTAAAATACCAGAACCAGTTCTACGGACTAACGCGGGTAAACTCCACCTCCTTATTTCTAGTAATTTAAAGCTGTGTTTAAACACAACCCAAAACGGCTATTAAAATATCTGAAACGACAAAACTAGATTGGTTGTTGATAATCACACCCAACTCAATCAAACTGATTTCAAATATGAACAGCATAATTTGTCTGCCCATAGTGATTGTAATTACCAGCCTTTCGTTTACAAAACAATTCTCTACAAAATATTCAAACAGTCATCCTGACATCCGGTCTGCATGTTTACACTTGTTATAGGTTATTATCAAAACAGTCATCGGGTTTTCCCCTAGCGATGCAATAATACTATGCACTATTCATGCTCATACACACCTCGCAGCCGACCTGTCAATAACGGCTTATATTTCCTGGTACCTCGGAATCCCCAAATGACGTAATGTGATGATACTGTAATAAATATTGACCATTGAGAAATTAACGCTTTGATTTCAAATGCACAGGGTTGGGAAACATATGTCAATATTTTCCAAGTACTAAATATTATACCCTAGAATCCGATATTCACAATTTGGTCGTTTCCAGTAGTATGGTTTTATATACATTTTAAGTAGGTCTTTGTCAACCGGACATAGAATTAAAAAGTGGTATTCATCCGCTACATCTTCACAAAAATACGCACGCACGCACGCACGCATGCACGCACGCACGCACGCACGCACGCACGCACACATACACACACACACACACACACACACACACACTCATGCTCTCTCTCAGACCACGGTGTTGGAAATGGGTTATGGCATCGGCTGCTTTCAATATGTAATCTATGAGACCCAGTTCAGAGATTGTACAATGAATGCCGGTGTACTATGTAATATTTACTTTGTCTAGGTAGCATTTGTACGTTAAATCATCTGAAATGTATTTGTGTAGCAAAGTCTTATTGCTGGCTTCTAATTTCCGGCTCCACTCCTGGTGAAAAATGTCACAGACTATCTGTTTATATTCAACAACAAACTGATTTTTGTTTATGGTGTTTCCCTGCATTTCCCAGATATCATTAAAACCCTTAGTACATAGTATATCTCGCATTGATTTGACCCAATTTGTACAATTATTGTTGTTATTCCAGTCTTGATACAAAGTATTATACACATGGTTTGCTATTCTGTTCGGCTTCATGTCAAGAATCTTAAACCAATATTTTTATAATTTTATTTCTCTTGTTAACCGCAAAGGCACACTCTGTAAATCCCCGTAAATGACACAATTTGACGTACTCTGTTTTAATAATAATAATAATAATAATAATAATAATAATATTCTTTATTTTGCGATGGTAAATTGTCAGTTGCCTGCTGCTAACGAGGCCCTCAAACATACATACATACACCAGACTACAAGTGACGTACGCACACCTGCATGCCCATACGCACACATGTGGGTACCCATTTATGTACAATTAAATAATAGTGTTGGCTAAGCTCTATCCAACATTAGCCTGAGTTGGGATCCATTGAATAGGTAGGGCCCCTAACCCCGTAAATCTGTTTCTTTATTTACATAAAATATACCTTTATTGTGGTGTATGTATGTTGACTGAATAATTTGAAACCAATTTGACAGGATGCATTTGCTGCATATGGCAGTAGATGCGCCTAGTCAATTTGGCTCCAAATTATCCAACAGAAAGTTTATTAACAGTAAATACATACACTTCATATAGTCTGACCGACTATTTAGCATTCTTGACTGACTAAGATGGCATTTTCCAACAATTAATTATAAACTAAAGATCTATATCGATGTAGTCTAATCTCTAGAAATGATAACATTAGCGAGAGAGAGAGAGAGAGAGAGAGAGAGAGAGAGAGAGAGAGAGAGAGAGAGAGAGAGAGAGAGATGAAGGGAAGGCGAGAGATGATCACGTTAACTAGGTTGAGAGAGCTTAACTGCTTGGCTTCTGGGTTTCTGTAAATTGGTTGCCATGAGGTTTAGCGCTCGATGTGCGGAAACATTTGGAAAACAATTTGACAGAAAATTGATTGTAGCCCAGTCAAATTCTCTTCAAACTCCTCAGCACATCCAGTGTTTATTTGCCTTGAGAATTGTTTTGGCTTGTAGCAACCAGGCAGCTAAATTATAGACAGAGAATATACGTTTACGATCATGTCCTGCACTTTAGATAAACATGTTATTGTCGTTAGTTCTTTGACTCTAGAAATGCAATGTTAATTGTAATTGGGAATGAATCACTGATATAATGTGCTATTGTTCTTAGTGTTCTTAGTTTTGGTTACACGCATGTCATTGGTCGCGGCTGTTGCGCAATATCCCAATGGAGAGTGTGGGATCTACCGTAGTTGGTTGTATCCATTCAGATGGCGGCACACTTTGTATCCAAGGCAGATATGACCATGAAAAAGAAGAAAACAAATAATTGTTATTATTATTATTATTAGTAGTAGTAGTAGTAGTAGTAGTAGTAGTAGTAGTAGTAGTAGTAGTAGTAGTAGTCGTAGTAGTAGTAGTAGTAGTAGTAGTAGTAGTAGTAGTAGTAGTAGTAGTAGTAGTAGTAGTAGTGGTAGTAGTAGTAGTAGTAGCAGCGGCAGTAGCAGCATGAGCTGCAGCAGTAGCATAGTAGTAGCTGTATCATCATCATCATCATCATCATCATCATCGTCGTCGTCGTCGTCGTCGTCACCATCATTTGGCATGTATTTTTGAAGTGAATGACATAAGTGTTGGCGAATGTTTAATATTAGTCGGTAAATTGTTCCATAGTTGCGTTGCGGTATGGGTAAAACTGTACCACCCGTAATCCATTCTAATTTTTGGAGGCTTTAATAGACCGTTCGTCTTTGACCATAGATTTCGAGAGTGCACATCTTCCATCAACGTAAATAGATCTTTCATGTAACTAGGAGCAATGCTGTTTAATGATATATATGTCATGATGTTTATCTTAACTGATATTCTTTGAGTTAACGTCGTCCAGTTTAAAGTTTCAATAATTCCTTGTGACGGGGTCCTATAGAGTACTTCTAAAATTATTCTAGCTGCACGTTTTTGCAATTTCTCAAGCTTATTTAACAATGACGGCAAGCCAGCGTCATACACTAGACAACAGTAATCTATATGGCAAAGGACATATGCTTTATAAAACAGGTTTCTCTCTTCAACATCTATGTACTTCTTGTTTTTCTTTAGCATATAAATGAGGGACGCAGTCTTGTTGCAAATTTTGCTGATGTGCTGTTGCCATGAAAGATTGTCATTAATATATATGCCTAAAAGCTTTGCTTCATTTACAATTTCTAAGTAATCAGCAAATATTTGTATCGTCATTTCGTCTTTGTTTATCTGCTTTAGCTTGGTTTTTATTGGTTATCATTAATAGTTTGGTTGTCTCCTTATTCAAGATCATTTTATTAATTCACACCAATTTTGTATTAAAGCCATATCCGTTGTGAGCTGTTGTTTAAACGGTGGCAAACTTTCAAAATTACAGTGCATCGTCGTATCATTACAATGCATATCACCGTTGCTATCTAAACCAATGTTGAAGATCGTTTACATATAATATAAATAAGAGCGGTCCCAACACCGAATCCTGTGGCATGCCTACCCCTATTGGTAGATGATCAGATAACTTATAAGAAATAGAAACATATTGAAGTCTGTTTTCTAGAAATGAGGAAAACCATTTTAACGAAAGCTGACAAAATTTATAAATGCCAAATATTTCTAATAATATACTATGATTGACTAAGTCAAACGCCTTTTTTAAATCTATTAAAATAGCTCCTACAGAGTGGCCATTATCTATCGCAAACCGCCACTTTTCCACTAATTTCAGCAATGCAGTCTCGCATGAATGTTTTGGCCTGAATCCTGATTGCGATTCATTCAGTAAATGGTACATACTAAGAAATTTATATAAATGATTATGAATATGCCTTTCAATAATTTTGGATAACATCGGTAAAATGGATATGGGTCTATAGTTATTAATATCGCTTTTGTTATCTGATTTGTATAATGGTTTTACCTTCGCACACTTCCGCATGGTAGGAAAAACACCTGTATCAATACTTATATTTATAATACGTGTTATTGACAGCGCTATAACTGGTGCTGCTAATTTTAGGAAATGGGCATTCAGCCCGTCAAAGCCAGCTGACTTATTTGTTTTGAGACGACTAAGTTCCTCGTAGACATAATTTATTGTTATATTTGGTATTTTAAATTCAATTTCGCTTGGGATTCTATTTCTAACATAGGTTTTACGGTCATTCGGTATTCCGTGAGACTGTGTATGTATGGTGTTTGCTAGATTACGAGCAACAGTAGTGAAATATTCATTAAACATTACGTAATGTTTTTCCATGTCTCTAACTTCGTTTCCGTCACTGTCATGCAAAATCAATGGTATTTTGTTGGGTTTCGGATTTATGTTCTTCATAATTTTCCATATATTCGAAAAATTATTTTTATTATCAACCACCGCTGTACTGAAGTAGTTTTGTTTGGGACGTTCAATTAGTAGTATAGCCGGTAGTAGAAAAATACCACCTCCCTCAACTGGATTTCCATTTAGACAAATGGCCATGGCCAAGAATATAAAACTCCCATGTGGACCCCACTGTCTGAGAGAACTTCCTCAGGAGACTGGCCAGTGGCCAGCCTTTCTTATTCTGGCCGGTATCCTGAGGAGGTTTTTCTATCTGTGGGACACTTTTCTACCTATCCTACCTATCCTATCTATCCTATCCTACCTATACTACCCCACCTATCTCCTACCCCACACTGTTGCTATTCCAGCCGGCTGGTGTGTGTGTGTGTGTGTGTGTGTGTGTGTGTGTGTGTGTGTGTGTGTGTGTGTGTGTGTGTGTGTGTGTGTGTGTGTGTGTGCGTCTGTGGTGCTTTTACCCCGCACTGGGGAGTGTCGCGGTGTGTCTTTATCTAACCTGACCATATTACCCCGGCCTAGCATCTTGCCTAGTTTCAAAATTTCAGGTAAGTTCTAGCGAGGTCTTTTGAGCGGATTTGAACCCCAGTCTGCAGCCTGGGAATCCTATGCAATACTCTAGTGAGTGACCCACCACAACACCACTAAAATCTTGCCTCTTAGTAATCTTATCTCTGAGTGTGAGTATTGTGGTTACGGCGCTTATCAGTCTGACGTCACTTCGAGATAACGCAGTAACAGCAATGAGAACACATAACTTATCAGCTATAATTACTAATGCATACATGGCCGAGGTAGTTAAAGCGTGAGATCCTTGTTTTGTGTTTATTAGCAAACTTAAAATCACAGGTTCAAATCTCGCTATTACCATTTGTGGATAACTCGGCTATTTCTGGTCCGATTTTAAAATGGTAAACAGTTTTGAAATTCTCGCTTCATTCCGGTCCTACTCGGTGCCAAGAACGCCGCGAATGAAGTGATTTCTCGGTACAATTTAAGCATACACTCTCACAATACTGACACATGGATCTGACATGTGCGCATGCGTGCTACGCGTTAGTATTGTCGGGGTCAAAAGGATACCACCTCCCTCAACTGAATTTCCATTTAGACAAATAAGTAGGGGCTGAACGCCCATTTAAAGACAAGCCTCCACAGTGATATACACCACTGATCACCATCAACAACAAGGCCGGCCTCTCTATTCTGTGTATGCTCAGACAAGCACGTAGTCTCTGCCAGAGTTACATCGGCATGATGGGACCACCCATAAGGGCTTCCATCTACCATGACAATGCTCACGTGAGAGGAGGCTAAAGTGATTAGCATGTGAACCACGGCAGACTCTGGCATGTTCACATGTTACGCAGAGAATCTGGTGCTGAGCAGGGGTATCCAGCAGACAACCACGGCCTACCCTCTCCACCCCATAGAAGTGGCAGACAGACTCGATCTCTATACGTGGGTGAAAGCGGTCATAAATGTTTCTCCGCAAGGGGTCGACACAAGGATTGTACTTGGGGTCATCCCGGAAGTGGGCGCACATGGCATCCAATATCATGGCAGTCTCAGTGCCCTGTGCCACTGCTGTAGACGCCAGCACGAGCAGTATGATGAGAATCATGGCTATATATGAAGAGTTAAACTGAACAGAGTGAACCCCTCGAGAAATATCTGTGCCAGATCAAGCCCTGTTCCATCCGGCTCAATTGTGATCTTCATCCCCTCAGGGGCAGGGGCTAGATGCTTCACTCTGCCGCCAGCTAAGAAACGTAGCTCTAGGACTATATGAGTCGTTTGAGGGCTAGTGAGTCCAACTCGCTGAAGCAGTTTAACAGCACCCTTGACTTTGGAGACATGTGGAGACCATCTACCCGTAGGGTTCCATCCTGGAAGTTAACAGCTTCTTCTGGTCCATCGAATGGACGACCCAGCAGGAGCTTTCCACCTGTAACCCCGATCTGGTGACCCACCCTCGTCAGGGAGACACCTTCACCTAAGTAGGTGAGGAAGGATGATCCCCGATTGTAGTGCTTCTCAAATATGAACTGCAGATTTTTTGCCAGGGTCAATAGCAGGCCATCATGGGCCATCGGCAGGGCACCGCTCGAATAGAGTTTGACCAGATGAAAGCTGATGTCGTTATTTAGGGTGTTGATGTCTGCCACCTCTGTATCCGAGAGCTCAATCAATGGCTCGAGGATGTACGGCCTCTTCGGGAAACCATACCGAAACACGATCTTGTGGCCATCTATGTTGCGACCCAGGCACTCCTTCATCACATCCTTGAGGTCTGTGAGCAACTCCACCCTATCACCACCAATAGGGTGGCGGGAGAATGCCTTTGAGCTTGCTTCGTAATGTAGGGCAAATGACTTGCCATCGCTCTCTTCTACCTTGGCAGCATCAACTGCGTACACATCTGCCAGGTCAGCAAGACCAGTCGAGTGAGCAAATATGGGTTCCGTAGCCTGCTATAGAAGGGGTTTAAACAGGAGATATAACCATGCCAATTGTCCGACTGCTGCTCTCCAGTGGTGAGAATGTAATCTCAGCCTCACTAGAGGGGAGACGGGTGGTACAGTACCGTGCAGAATGGGTCCTCTTCGAGGTGCCCCAGCAGGGCACAACATACATACACGCCGATGTGCTACATCAACCACCGGGCAGTGCAAACAGAAGCTCACTAGTAGAAGTCGGCCGGGACGTGATAGAGTATCTCCCAGGTGCCAACAGCAACCTATGGAAAGCTATCAGTCTTAGCCTCTTCACACCTGTAAATCACCTGTTTGACAGCCCCTCCATTAACATATATGCCAGCATGGATGGGATATCGGACACCCATTTAGAATTTAGACTCTTATTACTCATTGACCTGACATGATATCATACCAGCATTATCTGACCTTGGCCTAGATGATGAAGAAAGAGGTTCGCCCCTTCATGACCCCTGCACAGATAAAGGCCTTAAACGAACAGAGGCTCACACTGCAACAAGAAGGAGAGCGACTACAGCGGGAGAACTGGTATCAACAGAACGCAAGCCTTGCAATGAGGCAAAGGAACAGTGAAAATTTCTGATACTGGCAGGCCCTTCTGGAGGAGAGTAAGTGGGACGCAGGAGTCTTGACAGACGACGATGAGCTAGATGTCTTCACAGACGGGTATGAGCCAGGTGGCTTCTCAGACGAGGATGAGCCAGATGTCATACAGTGGAAAGAGGAGATGGCGCAGAAGTGTAACACCAAGAAAACCATCCAGCGACGGACCTACTATCTTGGTGATAAGGTGAAGTTCCAGATGTCACATCTCAGAAAGCTACTGGCACCCGACATAGTGCTGGATGACCTCTATCTAAGAGATGTCTGTCTCTAAACCTTCAAGCTGGCACGGTTCGCCAGGCTCTCCAAAATGAACCCTTCCATGACTCATGAGCAGATTCTTCAGGTGATGCAGGTTTAATCTCCAGGTATACTATGGCAAAATCAGAGTGGCGGAAGCAACCAGAAATATACCCCCTCCCTGACGGCTGACCAGGGTGGTACAATACATGGCTGGCGACTCCAGCAGATAGATGCCATCAGACAGAATCTCGTTCATGGGGCAGAAAAGTACAGCAGAATGTGCAGGTGATATAAGACAGCCTACAACGTCCTCGCGCGTACAACCACTGCTGCAGGTGTGATTGGAGCCAGTGCTGGGGTGGCAGCTGTGGCCACTCTCGCTAAAGGGGTGGGGGCCATCGTCGCCATCCCGCTGGGTGTCGTGGCACTAGCCACCACTGTTTTGGCCACGGGCGTGGGGGTGGAGGAGCGGAAGATCACAAGGAGGCTGGAGAAGCATGCTAAGTATGTGGCACTGGCACAGAGTATGCTACGGACTATCGAAGAGTCTGTCAGCAAAGCTCTCGAGGATGGCCAAGTCACCGATGTATTTAAAAACGCCGACCCAGGTATTTACATAGTTACCTATGCATACCTGCCAGTCTGCAAACTTCCGTCAAACCTCCTATGTGTGAGTGAGTGAGTGAGTGAGTGAGTGAGTGAGTGAGTGAGTGAGTGAGTGAGTGAGTGAGTGAGTGAGTGAGGGAGGGAGGGAGGGAGGGAGCGAGCGAGCGAGCGAGCGGGTGAGGGAGTGGGTGGGTGGGTGGTTGGGTGGGTGAGTGTGTTATGCTTTTTTGTTTATTCCGAACGGGTGCATCGTTTTGAGTTCTTTGATCCAGTAGTGTTCTCTGTTTAATCTTAGTTTTTCGTTATCTGTAAAAATTCTTTCAATTGGTCTTATCGTGATGTCTTTCATAGAATGTCTTGGATGGTTGAAATGCCATGAGATTCTCGTGTCTGTTTGGTGTCGGATTGCATGGATATGTTGTGTGAGTCGTTTGCTGAGTGTTTGACTTGTTTCTCCTATGTATTGAGAGTTGCATTGTTTGCATTCTATGAGGTAAATAATGTTGGTGGTATTGCAGCTCATTTGTGTGTTGATTTTGTAGTCTTTACCAGTGACGAAACTAGTGAATTTGTCAGCAGTGTTCATATATTGTTTGCATGTGATGCAATTGTTGTTGTTGCATTGTCGGAGTGTCCCTACTATGTCGTGAGTGTCATTTGGTGTCGGTACGATCTTATTGTTAGCATCTGGATTTTTTATTTTAATTAGGCTAGAGTGGACTAGGTGGTCCCTAATGCTTTTATTTTTCTTGAATGCTACTACTGGGTAGTTGGGAAAAATTGGTGCTAAGATTGGTGAAGACAAGATGTACTTTTCCCAGTAGGTTCGAATGGATTTGCCTATGTGTTCTAATGATGGGTGGTATTGTAGTATGCAAGCTGGCCTAGGCTGTTTTTGTGTGGGTTGTTTGTAAAGAATGTCTTCTCTCTGTGTGTTCTCGGTTTTTTCTATGATGGCTTTAATTTCTGTCTCTTTGTATCCCCGGTGGATGAATGCATCTGTTAGTTCCTGTGTGCGTTGTTTTAATCTAGTAGGATCTGTGATGATGCGTTTGTATCTTAATGCTTGGCTGTAGATTATGGAATGTTTTGTGTTTTTAGGGTGGCTTGATTGTTTGTGAAGATACTGTTGTTTGTCTGTAGGTTTTCTGTATAGGTCCAATTTAAGTTTGTTATCTTCTTTGTATACCATTGTGTCCAAAAATGGGATTTTTTCCGTTGAATATTCCAAGTCAAATTTTATTGTGGGATGCTCTTTATTCATGTGTGCGTGAAATTCAAGTAGTTCGTTCTCACTGGTGTTCCAAATGAAAAATATGTCATCTATGTATCTAACTAAGTGGGATGGAGTGCTGCCCATCCATGTTGATAACATTCTGCTTACTATGGTGTACACGTAAATGTTAGCATATTTGACAGCAAACTTGGCTCCCATGGCTGTTCCATGTGTTTGTATGTAGTAGTCTTCATTGAATTGGAAGCTGTTTTTTGTAAGAATGTATCTCATTATTTGGGCCAATTCGTCTGGGTAGATGTGTGCAGGTGTGTGGTTATTGTTGTTTGTGTTTGTTTTTTCAAGTGTATGTCTGTAATGTTCTGTGACAATCTGTATGCCTTCTTCGTGTGGGATGTTTGTGTATAGTGATCTGACATCCATTGTGCATAGGATTGAGCCAGCATCAACTGTAGTGTTTTCTATATGTTGGATGAATGCAGTGGTGTCTCGTAGTAGATTTGGGATATCATTTTCCGTGTCTTTTAGTAGGTGGTCTGTGAATTCATTAATGCGTGACGTGGGGCCATCGCAGTTGGATACAATCGGGCATCCGGGTGGAGGTATTTTGCCTTTGTGTATCTTAGGGTTAATGTAGATGCGCGGAGTTCTGACTTTGAATTCGGTGAGATATCTGTGTGTCTGTCCTGTGATGGCTCCGGTGATTAGAAGTTCGTTAATGTATGCATCTATGGTGTCTTTATATTCTAAAGTGGGATTTTCACTGAGTTTGGTGTAGTATGCGACATCTGTAAGTTGTCTGTGTACTTCTGCAATGTAGTCTGTTTTGTTGAGAATGACTATTGCGGAGCCTTTGTCTGCTGGTCTGATGACTATGTTTGTGTTATTAGCTAATGTTTTGAGGGCTGTTTTCTCATGGTGTGTGATGTTGGATCGTGGTGACTTGTCGGGTGGTTTGGTGATAAGCTTGGTGAGTGATGACCGGAGTTTGTTGATGGCATTGGGTGTTGTGCTTGGTCTCCATTCTGAGGGTAGTTTGAATTTGGATGGTGCTGTGGGTTTTTCAAGGTTGTTGCTGTAAAAGTAGTATTTGCATTCTAACTTCCTGATGAATTGATCTATGCAATGTATTTGTGTGTCTGGTGATATGTGGTGTGGTGTGGGTACAAATGAAAGGCCTTTGTTTAGAACGGAATTTTCTGTTTTGGTAAGTTTGTGGTTGGACAGGTTAACGACAATATCTGGTGTTGTTTTTTGTTTGTTGATGATGCGTTGTTTTCTGCGTTTTTGTAGTTGTGTACCCGATGTTAAACGTCTAATTGGCCGATTATTTCTAAGAGTAGTTTTTTCACATTTTCGTTTTTGGATTGTTTTATGGCTTCGGCATATGATTTGGTTTGTGGTGTGCTTGTACTTGTCTGTGATGTTGTTTGGATGGGTTGGGTTCTGGGTTGGTGTGTTGAGTGTGTGATAGGTTGTGTTCTGGGAAGGTACATCTGCTCTCTTGGTGGTGATGGATGTGCGTGGTGGATGGGAGGTGGTTGTCTTGAGTAGGGTATTATAAAGTGTCGGTTGTTTGTGTAGTGGCGGTTGGTTTGTGATGTTTGTTTTGGTCCAACTTGCCCTGGTTTGAAGGTGGTTTGTGGTGAATGTGGTTTGTTCTGTATGTGTGGTGCTCCCCCGTTTTTTGGCAGGGGAAGTGGGTTACTCCTCGGTTGTCTCTCTGTGTTGATCTGTGGTTGCTGTTTGAGCTGTGTAGGTCTAAACCATTGAGTTGTGGTTTGGTTGTTCTGTGGTGTTTGTGGTCTTGTGTATGTATGTGGGTTTTGCTGTGTGTGTTGTCTTTGTGCTGGTTGAGGTGTTGGCAACAGCAGTGGTCTGTGGCGTCTCTCTGTTGGTGCGTGTTGTGCTGGGTGTACTTGCTTCTGCGTGTGGTTTATTTGATGTTGTAGATCCATCAAAGGCGGGATGTTTGCCTTTCGCATGACTGGATTTTGTGTGCTTTGTTTGTGTGTGTGTCATTGTGTGTCCTGTTTGTGTTTGTTGTGTGTGTCTTTATGTTGGTTGTGGCGAACTTAGCAGCTATCCTGTGTGCCTTAGCAACAGCTCTGTCCGCTTCGTATGTGTGTGAGTCTAACAGATTCCCTTCAATTATGTGTGCTTGCTGTTTGTGGTAGTGTAGTTTTTTGTAGTAATGTTCTAGGATTGCGTGTTGGATGCTGTTAGCCGCGGCTTTTAAGATCGAGTCGATCTCTGCAGTGGTTTCTGTGTTGGGGTCTACGATGGCTAGTGCTATGGCTGGCTTAACGATATGTGTGTTGTTCTTGATGGCATGTTCTATGTTCTGTATGTGGTGCTGCAGTTGTTCTGTTTTGTATAGGGATTTGTATAGTTGCTGAAATGTGTTTTCGTGCTGTTGGTTGACAGGGTGCTCTAAATCGTCTTTGCTGAAGATTGGTGGTAGGCGTGTCTGTGTTTCTGCATCCGTGTGTGCTTTTGTTGTTAATGTGGTGGTGTTAGTAGTGGCTGCAGAGGTGGCCGATTGTTGTAGTGGTGGTGGTGACGGCGGGGTGGTTGCTGTTGGGTTGTGCGTTGTAGTTGTGTGTTCTTCTGTAGGGTTGACTGATTGTGTGGTTTGTATTGGTGTGGGTGTGGACTTTGGGTGTAACTCTGTCTGGCTCCTGGTCTGTGGCCTGTTATCCTCTGGATTCATAGTGGACAGGTGCGTGCGTGCGCGTTTGTGTGCGCGCGTGTGTGTGTGTGTGTGTGTGTGTGTGTGTGCGTGTGTGCACTTGTGCGTGTGTGTGGTTAAACAAGATTGGAAGATATGGTGTCTGTTTACGAAGATATATTATATTGTAAGCAAAACAAAAGCATTATTACAGTATATATATTACAATAAAAACTTACGTTTGTTGATTTCTCTTGGAGGCCATATTTCCTAGATTATTTGCACTAAAACACTAAAGTGGCTAAGCTATTATGAAACACTAATCTGGCAAAACTGTTATAAAACACTAATCTGGCTTAAACTTTTGTCAAAACTTATAATAAGGTGGTCCTTAAGTGGCTAAGCTATTATAAAACACTAATCTGGCAAACACCGACACCGATGAAGAGTACCATCATATATTGAAGGTCCAAGCCCTGTACCACATGGAGAAACCTAAAGTGCGACAGCAATACCTCAAAGGCTCCAGTGGGCGGGTTGATATGGAGGAGTTAAAAAACGAGATGTTACGGCGAGGTCGCCTCGCTGCTCGCTGGTCTCTGGAGTTGAGACTGTGCTGCGGTAGCTTTAAGAACACCAGTATAGATGGCCTTCCCATTGAACCTCACAACAGTCATCCGGAGCCAACCGCCCCTCCTGGGTACACCCTTGACTGGCCTGAGAGGCCTACTGGATGATATACCAGAGCTAACACTGTTCTCCATCACAGTGGATGGACGGCCCCGAACCAGCTTCTCCGTCAACCCACGACCGCTGACCAACCGCCCCATCACCATCAAGGATGCGAAGCAAGCTCATACTTGGATGGCTGCTCCAAGCCTCTCATACTGGAATCAGCAGCTGAACTTTGTCATGTGGTGTGCCACAGCAGGATGTGGAGTAAGTTCCACCCCGCTTCACTCCTATTCTGGTACTCCTGAAGCTGTGCTCATCGCCAGCTTTCTCAGATTCCATGTGTACTTCGCGGTGCGACAAATCCTCCATGAGCTGGGTGCAAGCCTCCCTGATACAAACACCTTCGACCCACATCTCAACAGTCATAGCGTTTCAGTGGCCAGCAGACTACAGAGAGTTCAGCGCTCACCCAGACTATCGGTGGCATGGTGGTGACAACAGTGGTCTAGGGGTTATGTATGGTGACCCGAGATGTGACTACTCAGGATTCCACTATCGAACCCCCTGATGAGTAGGCCGTCGGAAGACAGCGACATTCTCGTTCGATCCAGACTCTGACCCTGGAGTGCTGGTGCAAAATATGCACATCACTGGCTTGCGGCAGGACTATCCAGATGTGCGGAAGTACTTTGTCCCACACACCACCTCAGGCCTCACACCAGCAGGGATCGTTCGGATTAACCAGTCCCTGGAAGCACTGTGCTACTACCTCCTTATGGCACAGACCCAGCTGTGGCATTCCATAGATGGTGTCAATGGAGCAGAGGTCCAGGTTCATCAGTCTTGTTGAGGATATGATCATCATGGCAGACCCCAGTAGACTTATTGCTAAGTTCCAGTAGGGGTTGGAGAAGGCCCATTACAAACTTGACTTTGCCATTTCGCCACACCTACGGTTGATTCCGAGCAACATGATCGTGAACATCGAGGACCTCCAAGTGAGGGGCTATAACAACATGATAGTCGAGGGGAGTCCCCCCGGTGTCCACTTCGGCTTCAACACTGGCATCAACGCACCTACGCGTAGTATGAGCCATACAGTCGTTCCGACCCTGACACTGCAGCCAGTCGACACGGCAACTCCAGGTGCCCCGACACTGCAGCCAGTCGACATGACACCGCTTCCCGTGGTAGCTCTATGTGTGATGTCAGGCCTAGCTATCATGGCGCTCGTGATCATCCTACTCCGCCGCTAGCAAATCACCATAAGACTATCCTGACTCTCTACAGTAGCAGTGGGGACCACGGTGAGACACTGAACCAGCTTGGCATGCCCTACAGCCCCTATACCCGCTGCAAACATGCACATACAAGGGCTTGAGGGTTCGGCAGCGCATCCTTTTTCTAGCTTGTGGTATCGCAGAGCCTTGTTCAGCTCTGAGTCCGGTGAGGCCATGGCGATCTGCAACTGCTGGAACACATCTGATAGATAGTCCCGATCCTTGTAGAAATCTTCAGCTCGCAGGAGCTGCTCGACGATACTCCCGCCCATGATAAGGTATTCGAGGAAGCAGATCTGCCCATTGCCAAATCCTTTAAGATGTCTCAGTAGAGAGCTGAATACTCCTGAGTACCAACCCAGCCACCTGGCAGATGTAGACTGGGAAGATCGTATTAGCTCTCTCAACAGGGGACGCAGACATTAAACCGTGTTGTATACTCAGTGCTTAAACAATGACGTCAACGGTACAGATCATGAAGCAACTGCCCGAGAGCCAGGCGAGTCTTCAGAAGGTGGAGACCTGCTGCGAACCAAGACACAGAAGTTACTGACCAAAGCAAAAACCTCTGGCAGTCCATGTCGCCAGTAACGTGGCGGCGAATGTGGCCGTGGTGAAGATGACAGGGGGAAATGAGGTTCTTCCTGCTGTCACTGTGGCTGTCCTCGCTACAGTGGTGAGTGGGGTGGCCGGGCACTGTCTCGGAATAACTCACCCCATCCCAAGGATCGCCCTCAGTAGTGCCTCCTACACTGTTGCCACCAAGATCATGGGTGAACATGTTACACTAATGGAGGCCGCGGTTCTAGGGCTAGCAACGAGTGCAATAGCTGAGATCATCGTCGCCTACGTTTAACCCCTCTGAATAGTGAGAGATGGATCACGAGACCCCTGCAGCATATGAGGCATGGCGTGCCAGAGGGTGGTGTGTAGCCCATAGTCGAGCACGCGGACCGAGGATCTCCAATGCCTGGGAATGGTGGACCGCCCACAAGGCATGCCCCTGCAGGGAGGGCCAGTACCCTCAACACTGCTACCTATTCCCTTGGCCGACTGCGTGGTCCCCCTATGCCCAACTATTTCACTGGGGGTATGACTAGTAAGTTTAAGCCGTCTGTATATGACTATGACTCTGTCACTCACAGACCTAGAAAGCAAAGAGCTAGGTGATCTTGCTCACTTGGCGAGGCATGCCTCGGTTCAGAGGACACTGTTGCCCCTATACCCTTCCTAGACTTCGATGAGAAGGGAGACCCGTGGGAGATCCGAGGTACCATACCAGCCCGAGATCTCATCGGGAACACTGATATTGTAGGACAATCGGCCATTAACACGGTCATATTGAAGGAATAGCAGGATGAAACCACGTTGTTGTGATCTTACCTTCACCTCCCAGCCTTCTGGAGCATGCGTGATACGGGCCTACACCAGTCTAGGCATTAATTTGACAAGATTTTAATCTAATGATATCTCAGGCATTTCCTGCCCGATTTTAATTCTGTAAGCTGATTGGTGTTTCTGAATGAATCCTGGTCGTGATTCATCCCATGATGAAGGATATGGGCCTCGTATTAACGATTTGAGAATACGGGCGATTATATACACAAAGGATGCCATAACCTGCACTGTATATGCAGCATAAAATGGCGTGCTTTATGAACTTTCGGGTCCTGACCCTTATAGGGCCATGTACGCCGGCCCACACGACCGTACTGGGGTGAGTTTGGAGCATCTCAGCATGGGACATTTTGACCCGGTGCCAAGCGATACGCGATCTGTGCTACAATAGACTCAAACATTTCTAATGAGAATTTTGATTGATAAATGTTTTCGGTGCTAATCTTGGATTATCCGAAAATTGTCTAGAAATTATTTAAAATGTATGTTCTCCTAAAGCTTTTGGCGTATTTTCATACAGGTTCGAAGGGTCTTATGGCAGTAGGCTCCGGGGACTTCTGATCACAATTCTTGCTCGGTCTAACTTTCTGGCAGCCATCATGGATTTTCCGAATGTTCTCTGGAAATCATTTTAAACGTTATTCCTTCTTAATCAATGGCTAGATTTCAACGAAGCCTGGGTGGAATGATCCTACAATAGTAGGCTTCAAGACTTCTAACTAGAATGTGTACTGGTAAATCTTTTGATATGTACGATAGGTTTCAAAGGATTTATGAAAATTTTTCAGAAAACCCAAAATGGGCTTAGATGACCACAAAAAACAACCACTACTCATTCTTGTTAGAAGTACCATAGTTTTATCTGTCCCTTACCTGCACCGCTTGCTACATGGTGAAGATTTTTCACCTTCTACGGGAACTTGACTTACGGTTAAAACGGACCAATCTGACTTGAAGATTCTTTAGGTTCGGAAGAAAGACGTGAACTTCCTCTCTCCATTGCAGCTTAGAATTATAAAAACTAGGAACACGTTCATATAAAAAGACTGATGTAACTTTAATAAAACTTATAACAATGAATTTAGAAATAAGGTAGTAATTGATGACCTTATAATGTCGTACAAAGACAAATTATATCCATCTCCTATAGCAGATAACTTTGCAAATACTAAAAGACTACTTGAAACTGAACAGATTCTATATCAAAGTATTTTTGAGATTCAGGATCATCGGATGACTGAGTGATCAAGAATAATGTTAACATTGTCTTATATAGTATAAACGGACGTTCCTGAATAATGTTACACAACAAGGGCAAAAGAGTTGGTCCGGGTTCTGATTGGTCGAGCCACATTGCTCTGCCAATAGAATCCCCACAAACTCTCCTGAAGATGCGTGTGTTCGACTAGTTCTAACTAGTTCTCACTGGACACGAGTTGAAGGATATATCACAACATCATGTTGCTATTGCTCAACACTGACGTCACGATGTTGTGATTCCAGGCATAGTTTCATGTTTTTGGTTCAGCTTAACAGCTCAGCCACGGGCTTCTATCTACGTCTCTAGGATTCCCTCATACATGGTTTGTCTGTTTAGGCTTTGGTAACATGACGGTTACAGCACCACAGAACCTCATCATCCAGTGCTGTCTGACCTAGCATGTATTGCAGATCTGGTCACGGGAAAATCCGTAGCCCACGCAGCACATGATCATTTAACCACTGCCTCTATTCAAGATATTTCCAGTCATAAAGTTCTCAAAATAATCATTTCTCGCTGAACGCTGTTGAGCATTGCCTGCTTAAATGGCCACAATTGTTCCTAAAACAATCCCGCATCGAAGCAGTCAATCATCAGCCGCGTTTTATATACCACCGCTAATATACGTAGCATCGAAGTTCATTCAGTGATACAAAACCAGTATTACATACAGGCCGAACTAACCATGCTTGGATTTCGGATAAATTCTATAAAACCATCATGAAATACGTAATACGATAGTTTGCCGTCATTGTTACGTTTTAACAAATAGTTTGTGTTTGTTGTTACATTTTAACAAATAGTTTGCGTTTGTTGTTACACTTTAACAAATAGTTTGCATTTGTTGTTACGAATCGTATTCACAATGATTTGCCTTCAAACAATAAGTAATTCTTTCATCTATTTCATTCCATACACGCTGCATTAATTAGCATTGGCACTTGCTGTCTTCACTATAGACCCGCGCCATTTCCAAAGTAAATGTTCATTCTTCCTACTACAATCTATCTATCCTTCCTTTCTGTCCGTTCATCCGTCCTTTATTCATAGCTTACACATATATCGTATTCCAGCGTACAGCGTAAAATAGGTTACCACATCACACGTCATCCTGTTCATACATTTATATACATGTTACATAAATAAACAAGGTTCAAAATTCAATCTAAATGCGTATATGTTCAAACGCACACACGCACGCACGCACACACGGTTTCTCATAAATAACACATATAAATGACGATGACGTTGTCGTGACGTAGAACATATTTATATCTGGGATGGACTTATCCAAAAGATTACTAAAAAGATGTTAACCAAAGATTTGGGTTTCAGGCTCGCCAGGTCAAGAGGTCATATGCAAATAATACTTAAGACAGGAACCGACAATCTTGAGGCTAGCTACTTCCTCAAAATCCCCAGATCCGAATCCGGATATCTACAAAGGGTCCTACTATTATTGTAGGAGTCAGACTGTCTCTTCAGAATTGCGATAGGTTTATTTTTTCCATTGGCCGTCTTAAATTTTCTTATAATTTTCCGGTAAACCGTCTTAATCAACGGTCTAACTTCTAGGAAATTTTGCTATACCAATCCTAGCGTGGTAAGACGTTAACACATCTAACGCTTGAGCAAATTTGCCTCCGAGGACGAGTGCTCCGCATTACATAATTGTGCTGTGCACTTGGAGACCCTAGCCACAAATCACCTTGCTTTGTGAGTTTAAGCGTTACGCGCGGATAGCCGTATACAAATGCGCATGCGTGTGTAAATCAAATTAAAACCACTAATATGGTCACGGTGTGTATGCACAATTTGATCCTATGCGGCCAAAAGTTGTGTTTTAATTGGTGCGGTAGGATGGGGTTCTGCGACATGACTTACTACAGTCACACCAGACAGAGATGACATACATTCAGGTGGGTGAGGGTTGGCGGGGGTGGAGTGGCGAATAACATAATAATTTCTGAGGTGATTGAGAGAATGGGAACATAACTGATATCCGTAAATTCACAAATACAAGATGATAGATAATGTCTATGTCATGTGTCTTTGTTAGCATGCATGTGGGTGTGGCATGATGGAAAGTCATCATAACCAGCAATAAGCTCCAATAGCTATGTGTAATTGCCAATAAACGTGAAGACGCAGTGGTCTAGTTATCTCATTCTAACGCACAAACGCAAGCACACATGCACGCACACACACACATGATTTTTTAGGACGAACGGGTAAACGGATGGATGGACTGGCACACACTAATAGACTTTTTCGCATCCCGTTGGCCAAGATACAGATGTATTTTCAAAACATATTCCAAGGAGAAATTCAGTTATCAAACGAAAGGCAAAAGTCTGCATGTACACATACTCGCTTTCCATGCGGGTCAATTTGAGGGAAACGTACTAAACGGGTGGTTCAGAAATGTCAAATTTCAAATCGTTTTGATATATAATTATACGAATTTTCATTAATTTGACTTGGTTGGAGAAGATGATTTTATAACTTGCCATGCTTAATTGTAATCAATTTCCTGAAAATTATGTCCTCATTACTCACATTGCCATCGATTTGGTCAAGACCATCACACGGTTTCAGGGGTGATCTTTATCAAAACTAACACGCAGATCCGATGTCAGTGATACAAAATAGTCAAGAATGTATATACGGCCAATTAATGAATAATATATCGACTCGTTAGCCGTTGAGGTAAATTTTATGAATCAAAATGAAAAATTCAATGTCATGGTCTTGACGTATGTGTTGGTCTTGACAATATGTTATGGTCTTGACCTGAAATAACATAAAAATGCAAATTTCGCTGATATTGTGCAAAGGAAGGTCTATTGATAACACAAAATACGTTAGTAGGACACGCAAAACCATAAGGCATCTCGGATGTAAAGAAATGTGCACATTTCCATGATTTAAAAATAAGGAATGTGATGGTGTTGACTGTGGTGGTCTTGCCAATATGATGTGTTTGCCAATGCTGTCATTTTGTTTATCTCAGTGGATGCAATGATGATATGCTTATCAAAATAAACTGTCATTCTAAATATTAAAATATATTATAGGAATGAATAAATGCATTTGGGAAAACTTGGGCAAGCGTTCGGTCTTGACATCTAAATAATATACTCTTCAAAGTAACATGATTCAGATCCCCTGTTTAAGACTATATGCTCGGCCTCAGCGTGGCACAGGAGTGTAACCCACTGGGTGTCAATCCAGACATTTGGAGGGGCTAACCAGAGCATTATGCACAACGCAAATGAATGACACTTGGAGATCGAATCAACCGAAATGGTGCTCGCCCTGTGATGATCCGCCAGGCAGGTGCAGCGCCGGGCTCCACGCCTCGAAGGAGCCCGCCCTCAGCTACTGGAGGTCCCATCAACTCGTCTTGTGGAGCCAGGGGACGAGGATGGAGAGCTACTGGCCAACCGAAAGAGAAGACCAAACCCAAAGAGAACCCCAGTATCAACATCATGCACTGGAACGCAGAAGGGGTTACCAACAAGAAATCAGAGCTCGAACAGTTCCTGTACGAAAACAACATTGATATCTGCTGCATTCAAGAGACACCCCTGCAAGAAGGAAACCCATTTAAGATCAGAGGTTACCAGATTTTCCGGTGTGATCGAAGAGGAAGAAAGAAAGGTGGGGTGATCACCTTGGTCCAAAACAGCGTGAACGCCAGCCAGATCAAAACCTTTATGGAAGAGGCAGAATATATCAAGATCAAGGTAACAACCAGCAACTCTGTGATTGACATTGTCAATTATTACTGCCCTAATGACAAGAATCTCTCACTTGACACAATCCAGGTCCCGGACTGCCACTTCCTCATTGCGGGAGACTTTAATAGCCAGTCTCAGAGCTGGGGATACAGAACACTTGATAAACGAGGAGAAGACATTGAAGCATGGCAAGATGAAAAGCACCTTTTACTTGTCAACGATCCCACAGATCAGCCTGCCTTCTACTCGCACCGGTGGCACTCGACAACAACGCCGGACTTGCATTTTGTACAGAAGACATTCACAGAAACCTCAGTAGAGTGGTCGGATCGCAGTTAGGAGGAAGCGACCACTGCCCAGTCCTCCTCTCTCTTTCTGGAAGTATTTCGACAAGTTCACCTCAACATCCAAGGTGGAACTACAAAAAGGCAAATTGGAGTCTGTTCGGCATTCGCTCCAATGAGCTTACCCAAAATATAGCAGTAGAAGGGAGAAACATCAACAATGCGGTCAAGGAATTTAATTCAAGTATCCTCAAGGCTGCCAACGAAGCGATTCCTCGAGGGTTGAGGAAAAACTACCGCCCCTACTGGACAACAGAACTGCAAGCAGCACATGATAAACTAGACAAGGCCAGAGAAGATGCAGAGGGTAATCCCTGTCATGAAAACCACTTCACACTACAACAAACTAAAGCCAGGTATCTAAAGACCAAGCTGGAGGCCAAAAGAAGAAGCTGGAGGGAAAAGACGGCAGGGTTTAATTTAGAGAGAGACACCACAAAGCTATGGAGACTGACTAAAGCACTGAATGATGACGGTGTCGGGGGAGAGAAGATTACTCTTGAAGAAGATGGACAAACACTGTCAGGAAAGATGGCTGCAGATGCCTTTGCGAAGGCATATGCAAAAGAAAGCAACATTTCTATACCACGAATGTGTCAAAAAGAGGTTAGAAAAGAGCAAAAGGAAAGAACAGACACCAACACTCACGATGCAATGAAAGTTGACATTAGTTTAGCAGAACTGAAGAAGTCTATCCGCCAATTGAAGAAGAAGAAATCTCCCGGGCCAGATGGCATTCCGAATGAAATGATCCAACACCTTGGTAATGCATCTCTCCGCAAGTTGTTAGACATCTTTAATCTCAGTTGGTCCAATGGAGAGGTTCCTCAGTGTTGGAAGGAAGCCAGAATGACTCCTATTCTGAAAAAGGGAAGAACAAGACGAAAGTGCTGAGCTACCGTCCTATCAGTCTTACAAGCTGCATATGCAAGACCATGGAGCGCATCGTCAACCAGCGGTTGCAGTGGTACCTGGAGTCAGAGAACATTATAGTTTCAGAGCAGGCTGGCTTCAGAAAATACAGGAGCACAGAAGATCAAACCACATCTTGCACAGGTCATAGAGGACACTTTTCAAGCCAAGAAGGTGATGCTAGCTGCCTTTATCGATCTGCAGAAGGCATTTGACAAGGTGTGGAAGGATGGCCTCCTCGTGAAGCTCCGGCGCACAGGCATCGGTGGCAACATGTTCCGATGGACCAAGTCATACCTACACAATCGCAGAGCTAGGGTGCTGGTGGAAGGACAATCTGGACAGAATGTATTACTGAGACAAGGGTTACCACAAGGCGGAGTATTATCACCAACTCTGTTCATACTCTTCATTAATGACATTGTAGCAGAGCTGCCCAATGGGATCCAAGCAGCCCTCTAAGCAGATGACCTCGTACTCTGGTGCACCGAGGAGTACACAACGACTGCCACGTATAGAATGCAGCTCGCCTTGGACAGAATTACAGCTTGAGCCAATCGCTGGTGTATTACCATCAACAAAGAAAAATCATCAGCCATGCTATTCTCACTGTCCACCAAAACCAAGGTTGGCAATCTGACACTGGGCGGTACTCCACTCGAGTACGAGGATCAGCAGACATACCTGGGAGTCACCTATGACAGAAGATTAACATGGAAGGAGCACATCCAGAACGCAGAGGCAAAGGCCAGAAGAAAGCTAAACATCATGAGAAAGCTGACAGGAACAAAGTGGGGTGCCAATGAACGGATCCTCAAGACCATTTACCTAGGTGCCGTACGACCACACCTTGAGTTTGGATCCAGCTCATGGATGACAGCAGCTAAATCTCATCAACAGAACCTCGACAGAGTACAAAACCAGGCACTGCGCATCATCACTGGTGGAATGAGATCAACACCAATGGAAAAAATAGAGCAGACAGCAGGCATCCCCCCACTTAGTAAAGGAAGGGAATGCAAAGCACTGATCCAAGCCGCAAAGTTCAAATCATTCAACAGCCACCCGAGGAAGATCAGGCAAGCACAGCTGTCATCAGGAAGACTTAAAAGATCAAGTTTTGTGAAAGAGACAAAAGCACTTCAAAGGAAACACCAAGAAATGTTGCCAGCACAAATAGAAGACCCAAACCACACCCTTGATCCATCACCCTGGGAAAACAAACTAGAGAGCATAGCTATTCGCACCACAGTACCTCATCTCACAACCAAAGATGAACACAGTGATGTGAGCAAGAAGGCCCTGACCCTAGCCATGCTGGAAGAAATGTACCCTCAGGAGACATGGATAAGGATCTACACAGATGGATCAGCCAAAGATGCAATTAGGAGCGGAGGTGCCGGACTGCACATACAGTATCCAAACGGACAACATGAGTCAGCTGCAATACCGACAAGCAAACACTGCACAAACTACAGAGCTGAAGTCGAAGCACTGGTCCATGCAGCTAATACCATCAGCAGAACAGCAGACCCTATTGCACAGATTGTCTTTTTATCTGATGCCCGCTCTGTCCTTGAGGCTATCACCAAAGGTAAGCTGCCACAACTTGAAGAAGCACTACAAACCATCAAATGCTTTCGGATTGCATTGCAGTGGATCCCCTCACACTGTGGAGTCCAAGGAAATGAGGAGGCAGCAAGATGGCAAAGGTGGGTGCAGAAGAGAATCAGACAGAAAACAAGGTTACACATACAGAGATGAAGACTATCATCAAGTCACTCTATAGAACACCTCAATCAGAAGATGCCTACCATCATCTCTCGAAGCCAGAACAAGTGACCATTTTTCGTCTCAGAACTGGACATAACAGACTAAACCAACACATGTACAGGCGGTTCCACCTTACGACATCGTCCGCTTGTCCTTGTGGAGAAGCAGAACAGACCACATAGCACATACTTCAATGTTGCAGTACGTATCAGCTGCTGAGAGAAGAGATCTGGCCTTTGTCAACCTCTTTTCTTGAAAAGCTGTATGGACCTGTGGAAGAACTGCAGAAAACCACAGATTTCATCTTGAGAACGGCTCTCCAAGTGTGATATCAGCGATCGAAAAGAAGAAGAAGAACATGATTCAGATATAACATTTCGCCCTATATAGTTACACTGTAATGTTTTGCCCGTTTTTGCAAGATAACGTTAAAGGAGAGCTATAACAGGGGCGATAACTCTATTGGATTGATTGTCACACATATTAAAGAATGGCTATATTTATGTGTTGTGACGGTCTTGACAAAAAGTTTCCTTCATGAGTTTTTGAAAATGTTTCTGTCTACTACAAATTTTACGATGGAAGGAAATCTTACAGCCTCTGTTTGGCCATTCCCACATACATGGCACTGATTATTCTGGCATTATTGTTTACTAAAGATGCTGATTATATAAGTTATATCATCCACACATTTTTAAGTTTTAGTTTCTGACATGGCATTTTTGAGGGGGGAGGGGGGGGGGGGGTGGTGACATGATTCACGAGTGATTCTCACATTCTA
This sequence comes from Chaetoderma sp. LZ-2023a, assembly GCA_034401795.1. Taxonomy (NCBI): domain Eukaryota; kingdom Metazoa; phylum Mollusca; class Caudofoveata; order Chaetodermatida; family Chaetodermatidae; genus Chaetoderma; species Chaetoderma sp. LZ-2023a. The sequence goes on from CM067366.1 coordinate 9,533,453, forward strand.
CTTAAGCACCCACATTGCTTTTATATACGTATCTAATTGCAATTATAGTTGCCACTACTGAAAATAGCTTAATAATAAACAAATTCGTAGGTATAACCCAAATATTTGCTGACCTCTGACACCATTTGATACGTTTTCCTGAAATTGACCCACGTTGGACGGACAAAAAGGTGGATGGACACACAAAATAATCAGCTTCCTCCTAGCTCCATGATCAACCTACTCATGATCTACACAGATGTTTGGAAGGATGTAGCGGATGAACTTATGGATAGATGGACACAGTAATAATCGTCTCATTCCTAGCCCCCGTGACCAAGCTACACATGAAGTTTCAACAACGTACACCAAATAGAAGCTAAATTATCGAAAGAGGCCAAATGTTTGCACACACGAACGCACGCACATGCGCACGCACGCACGTAGACACATATAGGTTTTTATGGCGTACTGATGGATCGATGGACGCAAAATATAACAGACTTCGGCCTAGCCAATTACTCTTTCCAGAGTAATGACGTCATATGACGTCATAACCAGGTAAGCGCCGTGTAGGATGACGTCATAAACATTACGTCATAAATGATTCTATACGGACAGTCTTAACTCTTAAAAGTCCGACAGGTTGTAAGAATTGTATATCTCTACTATTTAATAAACATGCTGTTGAATATTTTGAAACTAATTTGACTTGGCGCCGTTGCTGCCATAGGCAGCAACACCGCCCAATAAAATTAGTTTCAAAATATTTAACTGCTTTCCTGTATAGTTTTCTGGAAATTGATAGTCATGAAATTCAAAGATCGGTCGATTCCAAAACGAGCGAGGTGTGGGCGGAGCTTAGCTAGAGGTGGGCGGGGCATGGCTAAAAAAGGAAACGGTTATTAACGGAATCCAAATAGAAGGTAAATTATCTAAAGAAACCCAAAGAAAATCTGCCGCATTGCATTTGATATTTTCATAACTATGATAGCCAATGGTTGAAAAAAAACCTGAAACATAATAAACTCTTGAAATGTTTTAATGAGAAATAAATACAAAATTTGACAAATGCCAAATGCTGGCAACTTCTGAACATAATAAATTGAAACTTGGGAAATATAATTATAAACGAAAACCCAGCAATCATGTCGCTTCAAATACACAGTGAAACACAATGGCTGTTTTATATGACATCTAAATTTTGGAGGCTGAAAACTTGGGATCCCAAACTAAAAGCTGTGGGTCCCATTCAGTCTGTCTAATCCGTGCTACAATTAGATGGTACAATGGACTCAAAGTCATACGAAGAATTATGAAGATCTCATGCTAGATTTTGTGCGTATTTTGGGCAAAATCTATAAGCCTAATTAATTAGTATTTAGCAATATTACAAGATTTACCTGCCATTCATCAGTCCTATGAAACCCACTGACATAGATTTGGGAGTCTCAAGCTACATTCTGGGGCTATATACCATCAAAATAACCCTTAAGAGAATCACTTACAACAACGACGACGACGACGACGACGACCACGACGACCACGACGACGACATTGCCATACTTTTCCTGCCTCTGCTCATCTTGCACCTTCTCTTCCTCCGTTACTCATCATCCTGAATATCAACAGGCGCTGTTGTCGTCCATTAAACCCATTCCTACCACCCCACCCCCCCCCCCCCATGTCCTTGTTGGGGTAACGCAGGATCAAGGCCTTACAGGCAATATACATAATAAATAACATATACATGATTGGCCTATAGTTTGTTATCTAAATTCATTAAACCAATGTATTTGTTAATTAGGTTGGGCGATAACAGGTTGCTATGATAAAAATTCACTTGGCAAGGGATGCAACTCGATAACACATTATTTAATAGCTTAAATTAAGACTGTCATAGGAATAAAGGTACTGGGCTTAATGTTCTGTAAGCAGTCCTAAATCTGAAAGCAACTATGTAGTCTAAATATTATTCTCGCTCGAAATTCTTCTGTGCTGTGATATAACTTCAATATGTCTGATGAAAGCCATCTTAACAAATTTGCAATTTACGATGAATCAAGGCATTCAAATAACTGCATTTGCTTTTATACATTTGCGGCGAATGAACACAGTACAATTACAGCTAAGAAAACCAAAACATAGAAAACAAACAACACCAAATTACAGACATAATCCTATAGTATACATGTTACGGGCCAAACACGTTTAACACATTTCATTGAATGTGGGCCTTATTCTGCCAATGTGCTAAATATATTGCGCTAACATTATGATAATGAACACATGTTCGCACATATAAAGACTTACTTGTTTATGAATGCATTGAGCCCACCACGTGGGGCCATGGTTATACCAATGACAAATTATGTTGAGCCAACTTAGGCAGCCAATGTTGGGCCAATGTTATATGATGTATGTTGAGATAAAGTTTGAGTGGATGCGTTGGGCTCATCCAATTTTACAATGTACACTGGGCCAACATAGTCGTGTTGTCTGGATGATGGATTGGTGAGTGGATTATTAGTATATAAATGAAGACAGTGCGTATATAAGTCATACCCAAGCAATAACAGTGTGGCATATGTATAATCAACAGGCACAAACGAGAACAGTATGCGACTATTATATATACAATCGTAGACAACATTTCATTAATCTAAATGTCGTTAATGAATAGAGTGATACCACCCAGATATGTACAAATGTACAGGCCAAGAGGAGTATTTTTGAAAATTTACCACTAGAATGACTGGCTCGGTTACCGAGCCAGTCATTCTAGTGGTAAATATTTAAAAATACTCTTCTCTAGGCCTTTCAAACAGCCATGTCTGAAGACCCCTGCAAAGTTGTTTTGGTCAGTTTGACCATTAAAGGGCTAAGTTGACACAAGGGGGTTAATAACAGATAGGCCTGTGTCGCAAAAAACCCCAAATAAAATCACATGGATGGGGATATTGATTGCAGTAAATATCATACACTATATCTGCTACTATCTATACGAATAAGTAAATTTACAACAGTAATAGCGTATCATAACATAAGTAACATAATTCTATAAATAACTCCTACATTTTCTTAATCCAAATTTATAAATAATACATTATAGTGAAATAAGAATAATATTTAAAGGCGAACATTCGCACTAGAATGCTTGAAAATAATATAGTTTAAATTACATACTTTTGGACGCTTAAATTGTGTAACTTAGTTAATGTAAGGAAGCCAAATAAACCTTAAAGAGATGCTAATCTCATTTAAAATGTTATATTGCATCGATGGATTATGGTCTATAGATTCCATATCATTCATACCCTGCCACATTCCCGTTTCTGTATCACAATTATCTGCTTTGTAATATCGCTCAAATGTCGAACAGTGATCGCCACCATTGTGTCTCCTCAAGCGATAGTGCGTAATGTCGTGTAAGTGCCAATGCATTACATTCTTTATTATGTAATACTTATCTAGTTGACTATTTTGAAACCAATTTGACTGGAAGTTGTTGCTATAGGCAGCAACAGCTTCCAGTCAAATTAGTTTCAAAATATTCAACAGCTTACCTGTATGATTGCTTTTATATCACATTGCCAAACTATAGCTGGCACCTCTATGACTGAGAGTATATCCAGATGCGGACACGCTACGCTTTTTCTGATTGGTTGAAAAGTAAATCATGACAGCCATCACAGGCCGTAGAAATGTATCAACATTTAGCTACTAAAGCCTGAATATCTTTCGTTGTAGGCATGAGTGGCAAATTCTATCACATGAATGGTTAGTATAAGATAAGGTGAGATTTTCTTTAACATGCGATGGTTTCTGTCTGTGTAAATTGACATACATTTTACTTGTGAATTTGAATTAGGACTACGAGTCGCTAATTCAACATCGCGACTAAAGAAATTATAATAATTTATACGAAATGAAATCACCGTATGCTGTGTCTGCCTGTCTGCCTCCCTACAAGTCTGCCTGCATGCCTTCATGTCTGCCTGCCTGTCCGCCCGCCTGCGTGTCTCGTGAGTGCGTGCATGCGTGCGTGTAAGTGCAATTATTGTACATATGTCTATTTGTACATACCTGGCGTGTATATAATTATATATTATTGTACATAGTGTAAATATGTTTTGAGGGCCTCGGGAACATCAGGCCACTGACGATGTACCCTCTTGAAATAAAGATTATTATTATTATTATTATTATTATTATTATTATTATTATTATTATTATTATTATTATTATTATTATGCTAAGGTGTATTCCGTTTCATCACCTTGGGTAAACAATTAAGCTTCTAAAAGTATACAATTTAAAAAGGACTTTCAAGCATTCTGGTGTGAATACGCGGCATTAATCCCTTTCGTGGCAACAGTGCATCGTCATTAAGCGCTCAAAATACTGCTTGATATATCAATTAAACATTTTGATGGTCAATATTTTTCAAGATATTTTAATTTTAGAAGACTATTTTTGTAAATTTACCACTGAATTCTTTTTCGCCGGCTTGACCATTAAAGTGGTAATGGCAAAGAAAATTTAAGTTTTTATTTTAATTAGCCAGTGTCTATCTGCAGGCCAAGAGGATTACCGAGCCAGTCATTCTAGTGGTAAATATTTTAAAATACTCTTCTCTAGGACTTTCAAACAGCCCTGTCTGAAGACCACCGCAAAGTTGTTTTGGTCAGTTTGACCACTAAAAGGTTAAGTTGACACAAGAGGGTTGAGAACAGATAGGCCTGTGTCGCAAAAAAACCCAAATAAAATCACATGGATGGGGATATTGATTGCAGTAAATGTCATACACTATATCTGCTACTATCTATACGAATAAGTAAATTTACAACAGTAATAGCGTATCATAACATAAGTAACATAATTCTATAAATAACTCCTACATTTTCTTAATCCAAATTTATAAATAATACATTATAGTGACCACAGAATCAGTGTCATCTGCATCATGTGCATGTTTATTTCACCGTGACTGATTCACCATTTTGGAACATGCATTTCAGTACACAATCAAGGACCTGGTGTGCTCGCGTGTATCAGGCGGCGGTGACCAGGCGCAGCTATACACTCGCACGCACGCACTCACGCACGCACGAACGCACGCACACAACACACGTGCTATATATGATTTTAATACCAAATCGAGGCATGCATTTAAATTGAAAAAGGATCAATTATGGGTAGTATAAAATCACTATTTTGAATGGTTTCAACTTGAATTTCCAACCGAGGACGTCCTCGGTTGGCAATAATCATCTGTACAAGGCTTTAGATTGATGTAAGTCCTCGGTTGACACAACTAACACACATACACGCTCACATACGCACGCGCGCGGGCGGGCGGCATAATCTCAACTTTTCTTTGAAAACGTGGAGATAAATTTGGATCAATGGCACATTTGTTTATATCATATATACAGCATGTGACATGTTTAACTTTCACCATATTCGTAGTTATACTGAACAGCCAAACTGGAGATGGTTTATTCACAGATAGACAAGATTGGCGATGAGGTATACCCCGATAGTACACGTTACTGGGCCGATACAGGGACAACACTGGGCTGTATTGGTCCAGTACCGACCAAGTAAGCTGCATTACCAGGCTAGTCTGTCGGCCACGTGATGTTTGATATATTGGCTTAAATCTGATTAGGGTGCAATGGCGTCCATGCAGAACCACACATATTGCTGGTACTGTTGAGATCGTTGCACACGATTCCTTTGTAGACGTCAGTTGACAATACACCCGCTTGTCTCACCCCTTGTGGTATCAGAATTGGTTCGGATAGTTTATTTTCCATTCATTCTACTTATCATTCGCTCTCCTCTAACTATATGTAACGATAAGCCAAAGGAAGGGGGACCATACCTAGAAGAAAGTGTTTTCCGAAGATATCATGGTTGACACGTGACAATTTCATAGGCGGCTTCGACAAATACGACATGGGCATGCAGTTTTTTGGTTGTAGATTCTAAAACGGATTATTGTAGTACGAGTGCACTAGGCATATAGGTTGGAGGGGATGCCCTTAGTAAAGCCAAACGAAGGATTCCAGTTTCTCAAGCAATCCTTTTACGATATAATCAACTATGTGACGTGTAGGGTGACGGCATGATCCAATACGTCATGAATGACGTAGATAAGCTCGCCACGAACGCTTAATTGATGACGGACTAGGCGTTATTCTACGAATTCTATGTCTTTACTATTTAATAATTATCCTGTTGAATAATTTGAAACTAATTTGACTGAGCACTATTGCTGCCATAGTATAATAGCTACCCAGTCAAATTAGTTTCAAAATATTCAACAGCTTACCTGCATAATTCTCTGGAAATTTATGATCAGGGAGTGCAGGGATCAATCCCAACACGGGCGAAGTGTTGTGGAGCTTAGCTAAAACTAGATTCCTCAATTCACAGTGTCAAAGGCGGCTTTGACAAAAACGACACAGGCGTACAGTACTTTTGTTGTAGATTCTAAAACGGAGTATTGTAGTGCGAGTGCACTATGCGTCTAGTTTGGTGGAGATGTCCTTATTAAAGCTAAATTGCAGTGGATGCTGTGTATACGTTTTGGCAGAGATGAATACGTTCATGGGTAACGATATCTAATAACCTTGTAATAGCAGGCGTCAATGCAATGTCGCTATGAACTGAGGAATGCATACGATCGCCATTTCTCTTGTAAACTCAACGAAGCCAGATATTTAAGGCAACAACTACCTTAGGTGCCCTCCTTGCCTTGGTACGTATCATACATAATCCTTAGAAATAAAGTTCCCAATATGAATGTACAGAGGTATCCTTCTGTAGACAGCAACACTGAACAACCTCTGACTGAAATGTCACTGCACAAGGGGAATATGGTGATTCTTGATCCTGATTGTTTGAGAAAGTCCAATGTTGCATTCACACTCATATGGGAACCATGATCTACCTTTATGTGAGGTGGTAGACTCGATGCAACTAAAATTATAATTTATATTTATTATATTCTTGACGAAATTGACCCGCATTACCGCTGGAGGGCGTTCTGCTGCCATGATCTGGTGATGTTACACGCGAGAGAGAGATATATAGTGGGGCGTGAACAGAACTACTCAACATTTAAGAGTGTATACTGATGTAGATATAGCCATGCCCTCAAATCCCCGACTGACACGTAGGTTGAATTCGGATATGTTGTCGCGATACATCGACCGGAAGTATCATGTGGTTGCTTTGCCTATCTACGCATGCGCACACCTTTACTCTCGCTTGAAGCAGGAGTAATCGAGTCGAATTGGTACCACGTGAAACGAATTTGTACCACGTGATACCGTTGTCCGAATATACTCTTGGTCGTTCGGGTATGCAGTCGAGATTACGCCGACAACATACCCGAACGTAGCCATATTATATTTTTGATTGACGTTTTATTGTTCTATGCTGTATAACATGCTATGCTCATAAATAAGTTACACGCTTCCAAAACAAACAAAAAGGTTAGTGTAGTAGTTAGACAGAAATTTTCTACTGAATATTTTGAAAATAATTGGATTGGAAGAAATTGCTTCCTTAGGCAGCAGGCAGCAATGTCTTCCAATCCATTTATGTTCAAAATATTCAGCATTTTATAACTGTATAGCTTTATAACATTTCCCCCTCGTTTTAGCTGAAGCATTATGTTCCAAATTTGCTAGTACCATGCCAAATATCTTGCTAGACTCCCTGGACTATTTACCAAACCACGAAGACACCATTGTTAGAAGAATTGTTCTAAAACGACTTCCACTAATAACGTATAAGAAGAAATTGACTGCATTATTCGCATATGTGAGGAAGAAAATGAGAGATATTCCCAATTTCCTCCACGCGTCTGTGTTAATGTCACCAGTTTTCAAGGTTAACCAGACCTCTCCGGCAAATGCTACTATAGCATTCGGAGCAAGGCATATAATAGTTGTGACGGATACTGCCAAAAGCATGACAGTAACGGCTCTATTCTGATTCTTACTCCCTTCGTGTCCAGTGGAATCGTCAGTAAAATTGTCTAAGCTACTAGAGGTTCTCAGCTTGACAATGATTATTATGTTACAGAAAAACAATAATGTCAATGGAATTATGACGAAAGCGGCTGCGTCAAAATTAAACCACTTTTGCATGAAGGAAATGTACTTATATTTCACTGCACAAAGATAAGTTTGTGGAATTCGCTTTGCTTCATAAACAAATGTGTGCACGATACAGATAAGGGCGTCGATAACAAACAGGCAGACGACAGAACGACGTGCGTTAGCGACGGTACAAATAGTCGCCACTTTCATCGGAAAACACACAGCAACAAGACGTTCTATTGTTAAGAGCAAAACTAGCCAAATTGTGAAATACTGTAATAAGAAGCTAGCAGTCGGATATAACGAACAACCAATGGCAAGTAACGAAGGTGTATTTACAAAATAATATACCTTCAACAGCAGAGAAGATAACAGCATAAGTCTTAGTGAATCGAATACCGCGAGAATCATCATAATCAAAATGGCCGACGTTAATGGTTTTATACGTTTCAGAACTAAGAACGAGAGAACATTACACGGAACTCCAACTGCAGCGAGGATAAATATATAGTTCTGACTCAGAAACACGGCTGCTTGATAGATCGAACTCGCTCTCATTTCGATCCAATAAGAAGAATCCCAGTTAAAGTCTTCATTCACCAATGTTGTGTTTCTAGTCATAGTACGATGTATTATTGAACTGCTTGCCATTGTGGAGGTCTTCTGTTAACACCTTGATTACGCTATCAATAAGACTTTAAAAGTTCAAATTTGCTGAAATAATTCAATAATAGGTATCTCGGTCTATTTAATTCGTTAACCATTTCATGTCGAAGCCGGCCACAACCGGCCTTTGAAGCGGTCTTGGAGAATGTTCATTTGCAGGCAAGGAGACCATTTTTTAAAGGAAATTTGCTACTGGAATGACAGGCTCGATAATCCAGTGATAAATTTTCAGCGATAGTCTTCACTTGGTCTACAAATCGAGCAAATATTTATATTTTCTTAACCAAATCAGAAACAACAAATCTTTTGAAACTAATTTGACTTCCAGTCAAATTAGTTTCAAAATATTCAACAGCTTACCCGTAAAGTTGCCTTATAATTCAGATTGAGTTAATCTATATCTGGTGCGGTCCCTATATCTACATACCGTAAAATCATAGCCAACATCTCAATAGCTACATATTCTCACCAGAATCCTGGAAAATAAAATTGTCAAAATTTTGACAATGCTTTTAGAGGCTTAAATTGTTTGGCTAGATGTAACGAAACACATCTTAACATAGGGCCTATGATGATTTCATTACGTATAAATTATTATAAGTTTTTACTTGTGAAGTTGAAATAGGGGCACGTGCCCCTATTTCAACTTCACAAGTAAAACATTATAATAATTTATACGGAATGAAATCATCATCTGTTAAGATTCAGTTCGTTTCATTACATTGAAACACACAATTTAAGCTTCTAAATGTATACAATTTAAATAATTTTATCTTAGAGCATTTTGGTGTGAATGTGCACCTTTAAAATCTAATGATACAGATAAACTGGCGGCAACTAGATCTCCGAACAGATACATACTAAATCTAGTTTTGACTGAAAATGGTTGTTACCATAAGTTAGGTAGGATCAAATTCCAACCAAATTAGTTACAAAACTAAATCTGAAACGGACTATTTTCTTACATCGTACCTAATTTGCTGTATGTATCTGGTGAACCTAAGTTCGTTTTATCCACAGAGCTAGATTTTATACAGCGATAGTTTCTCCAGTTTTCTTTTAATAGCCTATTAGTCATTCTCTCTTGTCTTTCGTGACAAACTTCCAACATCGATTACGATTACTACAATGCGTTCGGACATCACAAAGCGTGATCGATTACCGTTAGATTAGCAAACGTACGGTCGGCCTACAGCTAAAGATACCTTAACATGTTTCCATAACAAAATAAGATGTACTGTTGAATATTCTGAAAGCAATTGTATTAGAAGACAGACAACAATGTCTTCCACTCGAATTATATTTAAACTATTCAACATAACGTTTCTTACTAACTAACGTGTTTCTAGGATTGGTTTTTTTGTGAGGTGCGTTATACCTGATCAACCCCCTAACCCTAGAATTACTACCCCCCCCCCCCTCACCCCCAAAATCAAAATTTGCAAAAGAGAAGACAATTTTTGACAATTTACCACTTGAATGACTGGCTCGGTTAGTCTTCTCTTGGTCTGCAAAGGGACATTTCTCAAGACCACTGCAGAAGCCGCTTTTGTCTGATATCAGTGTTAAAGGGTTAATCTGAATTACCAGGCCCTGATGATTTCATACATAGGCTACAGCGCTTCTGAGTCATGTGTTGGGGGTTATTGATAATTGTTCTATGGCACCGCTGATCATCTTTCTGTCTGATGCATATCCGGGTGCATGCACGCCTTTGTTTGCGCGTCGGCTTGTGCTTTACTTGTGTGTCTGTAGTCTGTCTGTGTGTCGATTTGTAGTTTGTTTGTTGTTTCTTTGTTTGCGTCTTTGTTCGTTGACCATTACCCTCGCCACGTAAGGGGAAGCGGGTATCGCGATCGGGTCTGCATGTGCGTGCGTCCGCGTATAGGTGGGTGAACTGCACGTACAATCTAACTTGTAATCGTTGATGCCATAGGTGCAACTACTTCCTGTTCACTTAATTCAGCATACATTTTCATAGCAACTTATTTGCCGTAAAAGTGCGACCCCCCCCCCCCCCCGCCCGCCGCCACCCCCCCCCCCACCCCATTACAGGAGCCATAAAGATTTAACAGCAGTTCTATGTAGCGTTAACGCACGTAGGCTTTTAGTCCATGGGTTGAGATGGGTCCTCATGCACCCCTTCCCACAGCTCAACGTCTTTAGTAATTTCCGTTACACAGTGTCCTATTGCTTAAAGGACAATTCCGGGATGATAAAAAGTGTACTTTATTTGAAGGATTGTTACATTGTTAATGAAATTACACCCGAATAATAACCAGATTAGTATGGTAAAATCCTTGGGTCCCGTGATTTGTTTACGGCACAAAGGTTTGAATGTGTTTTCGGCAGCAGAAATGAATTAAAAAAATTAATGACGGGGTGACTCTAAAAAATGTTAGCAACTCCCACAAGAGGGAAAATTCAAGATGGCCGCCAAAAATAGCGAAAGTTGGGTATATTCACCAGTAAATTCCGATTGAATTGTTTTTTCTACCGAAATGTTAAACAGTTCATGAATGCCACAATACACAATATTGAGTTCTTCATTCGATTCCCGCAAGTCCAATATGGCGGACAAATCCAAGATGTCCTAAAAATCAAAGATGTTCGTCAGAAATAACAAGTGGGATATATATCCACCAGTAAATTATGATGGGCTTTTTCTATCCAAATGTGATTTAATAGTTCATGAATGTTAAAATACACAATACTGAGGTTTTTATGTGATTCTCGCAAATCCACTATGGCCTACAAATCCAAGATGGCCGCTAAAATAACAAAAGTATATCCCCCCGGTGAATTCTGACTAAAGTGGGCATTTTAGTCAAGGATGTCACAATACACAATATCGTTTTAAGTGATTCCCGCAAATCCAAGATAGCCGACAAATCTACGATGGCCACAAAAAATAACAAAAGTGTCATATACCCGCCGATAATTTCTGATTAAAGGGTTTTTTGGCCAAATTTGGTTTAATAGTTCAAGAATGTCATAATACATAATATTTAGTTTTCAAGTGATATCCGCAAATCCAATATGGCCAACAAATTCAAGATGGCTGCCAAAATATAGAAAGCCATATATACTCAGTACATTAATTATTTATATTTACATAGTATGCTGTTTTAAATTCACACCAATTCAACATGTCTGCCAAACTCGATATGGCCACCGAAATGATTAATATTGTTACAAGAAATAAGGTAAAGTCAACTTGATGAAACTTTCTCAATTCACGCAAATTATCCCTCCCCCCCCCCCCTCCCCCCCTTTACCACCACCACCACACATACACACCCTCCACCACCCCCTCCCACGTTTTAAAATTATTATTATCTTCGCTATGACCTTCTCGAAGTATTTAAATAGGACATTGTAACAATATGACACAAACTCAATATGGTTGTCAGAATATTTAGACTGCTATGACAAGGTAGTGTAAGTAGTGTGATAAACAAGGGATTGTGTGTTATTCAGGGATGAGACTTTTCCTATTTTTGTAGGAAATACTATTTTTTCCTAACTAGATTTAAAGGAAATCCTATAATTTTGTTGGCCAGATTTTCAAGAAGTGTCATAGTTGCAGAAATGGTATAATTTGTTTCCATTTAATGGTCAGATTGATCAACAAAATTTTAATTTGTGCTTATAGTCAATGTTCATTTGCAGGAAAAGACAAGATGCATTTTCGGTTACCGAGCCAGTCATTCCAGAGATAATTTTTTTTAATGACTTGTCAGGCAAATGGATATTTCTCAGAGACATTGCATCGGCTTCTTGACTCGCTTGACAATTTAAGGGTTGATTGGCTTAAGAGATTATGACAATTTTTAAGTCAAGAAGGACTGACACTTCACATCGAGCCATTTCCTTTTTTTTTTCTTCGAGATCGATCACATCCCTCGTTATTAGCGAATCGTTCTGGGAGCAGACGCTACGGGTTTTTTTAACAGTTCAATATTATGTGCAAAACATGTCCACGATGCTAGGCAGTTATCCTTGTACACACCGTTTTATTTATCCACGTCACTGTTGACGGAGTCGTATGCCGCGTGTTCATCACTAATTGAACCGAAGTCATCATCGAATTCAGAATCAGAACTAGACGCGTACCCAGTCGCGAGGTTACCGGTTGAAACAAGATCACTGAAAGTTGCTGGCAGAGCTGGCTTAGTTGTATTGGTACATATCTGTTACCAGGAACTAGCCAACCATTTTGCATTGGTGATGGCGGAGTATCTGGCTGGTTTGCAGCAGCACATAAACCTGATAGATAGCACGTGTCACATGCAAGTCAAGCCTGTCACGGCCTGGCGGTAATTTTTGTGCGGATTTCCTCTTCCTTTTCTATCAATTTAGTGCACAGGCTTCAGCTAATGTTCTACTGACAGTGTCTCTATAAATATATCTTATAGTGAACCTCACCATGTTAGCCAATACGTGCGATGTAACCGGATGTGTCCTGCCAACACTTAGCAATGGCTGCCTTGCTTCCTCATTCTTCATGGAGCTTTTGAATACAGACTTCATTCCATGACCAAAAAATCCCTTGACAGCACCAGCGCCTGTCAATGCGTTGGGTTTAGAAATAACCTGGGCCATTTCCTCTGAACATAGGGACTTTCAAACGAAGATATCTCTTTTCCGTTTGATACCTATACATCCGCAGTTATAAGGGTGTGATGGGGGCACTCGATGGACTGTGCCCCTCCTCTACGCCCCAACGCCCCCACCTCCGGGAAGGACCTAGTATGCCTGGTTTGGTGTACGACATATGCTGCGAGGGTGGCAAGATCCGTATTCTCTGATTCAATGACAACAGGAGAAGTATTCCCACCTTTTCTTGTCTGTGAGTATATATAAAGGAGAATCGTATCAGCATCTGTGGTGAGAGATTGGTAGTCAGTTAAAATGTTTGTTCTTGGTCACCAGTTACCGATAGATTCAAGCAGCTGTTTCTCACCGAATAGAGAAAACGGATATTGGGCTAGCGTCTATCATACAACGTGAATTCATCCTCCATCAATTGTTGTTTGGTGAATTTTGTTGCCTCGATTTTTTAACATGATTTTGGAGTCCATTGACAGAAGCAGTTTTCCCCACGTTTCATATACATATTCCTTGTACCTCCTATGGAGTTTGACTCTCCAGCTGACTCTCTACGTTGATGCCCGGTGTCCTTGATACATACTTCAATGTCATATGGGCCATTCACATATATTATCTCGTTTGCCCCTGGATATCTGGGCATCACAATGCGAAACACCTCTGCATAATCTTTCCACATATAATCAGTTTCATCAACTTTTGCTGGATCCTCAACAGTTGGGTGGAGATATGCCAGATAAATCTCATATCCACTAGTCTAATATATGTTGAAATTCCCTGGAGAGCCACCTGGATCATTGGAACTTTGGTCTTTCAAAGGCTTGCTGGCAGTATTAATACTTCATGAGTTTAGTACACCAGATGTGTTGTATACAATCGTCCATCAATAGTCCCTGTAGAGTAGAGGATCGGCTGAACGATGACATTCCACTGATGTCGGACAGGCATTCCTGCGTGTATCGTGGTTCCATAAGCCCCGTGTACATAATATTACTGATTTATTTTGTTTTGACGAAGTCATAGTTCGGCGAAATCAGTGGTGTTGCCCAAGGCTGTTAAGTTAACTAGGTCGGATTAAGCTGACGTTCGACTGACTGGTTTAGTGAGAATTACAAGTCCTATCTGATAAATATCTTGCCTATGTTTCTACTTATTTTATAATACCTAAAGGAAAAATAGAGATGTAAGGTCGCCAAGGATTCCTACAGCTTAATATAAGCTATATATATATTGTACAAAAATAACCCTTACTATTTAAGAAGGCTTTCGCCGAAACGCAAGTATATGCCTCGCCCGGGCCTCCATCTATATATGTCCGTTCAACAAAAGCTGAGTAAAACAAAAAGTGTATTGGGAAGTACTTGCGTGACTTATATGTGTTGTGTATGGTGTTTTACAGGGAACAGCTAGTCTGTCTCCGCAGATACTGGTCAGGCTGAATCTCCAAACTAATTAAGACCAATGTGCCTAATTTTCAAGTGGTCGTTGTCGGCTCGAGCTTCCTAAAGGTGTAAAGAAGAGACGGGTAGGCAGTCTGTGGGCGAAAAGCGAGTATTTCCTACCTAATTTTGCGTACATGCCAGTACGAAAGCGAGGAGAATGATTAGAGGTTGGTGGACGATGCTCTTGATGTCTCGTAGGTGGTCAGTAAAAAGGCCATGGGATGGACAGCTGCTCGGATTGCTCGAGAGAGAGTTATGACATCATCTCATTTGCATATTAAGCACCGCCCAAATGCTAGATTTTTAAAGGGCCACATCCCTGACCATATATGGGCCTAATATGTAAATGAGGTGACGTCATAACTCTCTTGAACAATCAGAGCAGCCGCCCATCCCTTCGCCACATTTTGGTGATGTAGAGCTTTGATCTGTGCCTATGATTGACAGGTGTCATGCGTTATGAGGGAATTACGGTCGTGAGCTCATTTGCATATTAGTGACGTCAGAGCTCTCTACCAATCAGCGTAGCCACTTATACAGTCTCCATTGTTTGACGTGTTGAAATATTGATGTTTGATAATGCTAATTGACGGGCATGATCGCCCATGAAAGTGCTAGGGGTATGAAGAGGGTTATGGGGTGGGGTCAATCGAAGGATAAAGCGACCCCTCACTTCTTATCACCACAGCCGCTTATACATTCATCAATGTTTAACCCGTAGAGGCATAGGAAGGGAATGAGCCATGAAACTGTTAGGAGGCCTGAGCTAGTGAATCTGTTAGGAGACCTGGGGCTAATTCAAGTACTGATGACATCATAACTCGCGGCCAATAGGGACCACTGCATATATGGTGGCCAATGTTTGCTTTGTTCAATTAGTGAACCGTGAAAATGTTTACATGTCTGGGTGTCGGGAGCGCTAGAGAGCTATAATGCTTTCAACCAGGCGTGGCCCTACTACCACCACTACTACTGCTATTACTACTACCGCTAGTACTACTGTAGAGGCTAAGCGTGTATACTCTAAGACCCATATGAATAAAGGGCATGTAACTTTACACTAGTTTAAGCTAAACTCAGGCCGTGCTCACATTAGATTAGGCAATCCGAAGAAAGTCCAATCGATGACAAATTTTCGTTTTACTCATGTAGGCAGTCACCCTTGCACAAGTTATAACAAGTAAACGAATATTTTGTGTTCGATCGGATTTACTTCAGTCTTACTTTGGATTAGCACTCTAGTGTGAACACTGCCTTAGTTTAGTAAAACTACTGTTTGTGGTTTAAAAAAATCGATATGCTTGAAAGGTAGTTTAATTACGCCTGTGTTGGCTAATCTGTGGTTAAGCTTAGCCATAGTTTACCATTAAAACCATTGTTTAGTGTCATACAGATGTGAATTTCGTGGAAAGCTATATTTCGACAACGGTTAGAAAAGCATGAAATGCCTTGCACTGTGCATTTATAGCTACATGTGTGCAACTAAGCTTATCACAAATAGACAAAGAAACATGTACCAATTTGGTAGGGCCCTGCGAATCCTAAATTCTAGCTCCAATTGAATATCGAATCGAATATTCGAAAAAATTTGAATCGAATCAGATTTCAAATCTCAAATAACGGAAATGTAGGCCTATGTGAATATTCAAGTGTCATATCGTGAAAACTAATTTGTGGTTCGATCATACCAAGAAATTTGAAAATGCAGTGCTGTAGATTGAAAACACGGGTGTGTATGGATACACTAGACAGGGATTGAATGCAGACGAGATAATTTCTCAGAATTTAAGAAACCAGTACCATACAAATATGATATTACTGGTTTGTAATTCATAGAACATGCTGGACATTACTGTTACTCCCACCGTAAAAGTTGAATAACTGATGACAAATGTGTCCTGGTTCCATGAAAATGTGAAAAATCACTCAAATATGTGCTATTAGCTGTCGGAATTATGCCAAGGGTTTGCAGCCTGGGGCCATTTATTTAGGAGATTTTTAGGTGCAGATTTTCTCCATCATTCATAGCATTGTCTACCCATAGAATTTAATTGTATTATGGTTTAAAATAAGATCTACCTTCCTGCACATCCGTTTTGACAGTTATCTAAGCGACCAACATAAAATGATCCAAAACGGAATCAGACATATGCAAAAGATTGCTTGAATTGCCAGGAAATTCAAATGAGGGTGGTCGCTTCTTATGTTGGCAGCCGGCGAAAATTAAACATCCTGTGATTGGGGGGCATTTCACTGAACTACATAATACAGGCACGTAGCCAGGGGCGGGGGGCACGTATTACAGCAAATCATCGGACATACCCTTGGTGAATTGAAGTCGTTTTTCTTCAGACCAGTATGGCATCAGGAAAGCAGTGGCAACCTGTTTGCCAAGTAGTAATGACTTGGTTAATGCAGACCAACTCAAAACTGTATCTTCTCAATTTGGGCTCGATGTAAGAGAAAATGAGATATCAGTATTTCGCTCATTAATGGAACGACATAAGAAGTCAGATTCATCAAATGAAATGAATTGTCTACTTGATATGCTGGATTTCGTGGACAGTGAAACATTTTAGGCGATGAGGAAACTATATAAAATATTAATAACAATTCCTCAGACATCGTGTACTATAGAAAGACTTTTTTCTTCAGTAAAGCGAATTAAAATCTGCATGAGGTCACGAATGACAACAGAGAGATTAGACAGTTTGACTACTCTCATTCTAAAGAGATCTCACAGAAACATTGGACTATGCTGAAGCTCGTAATGTGTTCAAAAACATGAAAAATAGTAGACTTCTAGTAGCCTATTTTCCTTAACATTTTGAAGTTTGAATCCTGAATTCGCAGAATAGCAATTTCAATACAATTGTACAGTTATACTGAATTACTGTTGAATATTTCAATACAGCTGTACATGTGTAGTGTTGAATATTTCGAAGCAAATTTGACTGGAAAACATTGTTTCCATATGCATCAACCACACCAAGTCAAATTTACTTCAAAATACTCAACATTATATTTATTAAATGGTCTTTCGGGTCTTTCAAAACATTTTAGCCAGATATAGCATTTAACAATTGATGCATGTTATGTAGGATATATTCCATGACATGCCACCAGGTTTAAGGAACCATCCTGGCAGGCTGTCTCATTGCCCCTTGTGACATACCATGGCATGCATAAAGGTACATATGTTTCATCCTAAAGGCCAAGATATTTATAGTTTCACTATCATAAGTTTCATTAATAAATTCATACAATATTTGACTTGACAAACGGGTGTGACGCTTAAACTGTTCATTGCAGATTTTTAAATGAGTGTTGTAGCCTATAATGCTAAAACGCATCCAATAATATTTTTTACTTCCTTTTATTAAACAAAGCCCATTTGCCAACGCATAGAAGAATACATGTAATGGAGAAAGCTTGCCATTGAAACTAATGGCTTCAGTCAGTCATTCCAGTAGGATGATTTCTAAAATACTATTGTCTATATTTCCAAAGACCATTTCAGAATCCATTTTGCTGGCTAAGCCATTGGGTGACTAACCCATAGAGCATATACTTTGCACATGCTCTATTGTGGTAGTGTGGCGCTTTAATGGCTGAGCCAGGAAAATGGCCTAATCTCAAATGTTCTTGAGAAATGTCTAGTTGCTGGACAAGAGAAGAGTATGACGTGTATTGGTAACATATTAGTAACTGCAAATCTGGCTGATCTGTCTACTCTCACAACACAATGGTTCACAAAACTTGCAAAACATCATGGTACAAGATTTGGAAAAATATTAAAATAAGCAGAAATATAATAATTTAACAGCCAAATAATGGTTCATATTTAACTCTGGAAGTGCAGGAGATGCCAAATGAGAGCATCCAATTTAGACAATTTCCATGGGAGGCCCTTCTGACCCCCAGGCTTCCCCCACCCCACCCCACCTCACCCACCAAAATAAAGACTCCGCCCCTCCAATGGATGACTTCTGGCTAAGTGCCTTATATAATCTAGTAATATAGTGGAAGGCAGCTCAAATAGTAATGGATTTTGTAAAATTGAGAATGTAAATATTGCCATTTAATGTGATATGTACAGAAGAAAATGCTTTTAAAACGGTTTGATTAATAATTTCACTATATTCTAATCACCAAATTCATTCGAAACTATATTTCTTTTGCGAAATTTGTGTTCACTTGGGCGATTTAGTTTTGGACTACTTTGTTACAGAAACATTGATGACGTTATAACTCAGGGCCACTCGGGGCAGCTGGTTACATGGTCGGCAATGTTTGTTTTGTGGAGTTAATTAATCATGGAAAGTTGTAGGTGTATGTGTGTCTGGAGCTCTATAGAGTCACAGCATGTTCAACTAGGCATGTCTACTACTACTACTACTACTACTACTACTACTACTACTACTACTACTACTACTACTACTACTACTACTACTACTACTACTACTAGTATTGCTAGTACTACTGCAGAGGCAATGGGTGTATACTCTAAAGATTTAACATTCAGAGTCCGGCTGTACCATTTCCTGGCCTAGAACAAGGCAATATAGCAATGTCAATCCATGTATGTGCACATCCTGGGCCTCTCTTCTATCAAGAAGGCATGGTCTTACCATATGCTATGAGCGAACTCCAGCAAAAATGCCTAAACACGTTATCACTAAGCCCTATGCAACAACCCTATCTATATTAATATTAAGTATTAATAATAATAATAATACGTGTATTACTAGTACTTAATATTTTAATAATAAGGCCCACGTTCGGGCCCTAGATTTACACCAGTGAAAGCTGTCTGTTCGTTATACAGCTTTGTGGAAATATGTTGGAACCTAATCTAGTTAAAATATTTTCAAATTATTCAGCAGTACGATTATTAATCAGGAAAACAGCCGATTTGCATAAATACTCAGCTTTGCTCATCAGAGTTATAAAAGCTGCATATGCCTTATAGCTGAATATAGGGTGGGGGGGGGGGGGCAAGCACCACCCTAAGTTAATACAAGAGCCATCAGAAGACGGCATACCCCCCTCCCCCCCCCCCCGCTCAACCCCCCCCCCTCTCCCTCCCCAAACCCGGATCCAAACATTTCAGATAAATATACATCAAGAGTGCACATACATGTAACGTTAATTGTAAAGGATAATACTTTAACAAAACTAATTAATGAAAAATGAAATCCTAACACTGCATCTCGCCTTAAAGAAAAATAGATTTGTAAGTGCAAGTTCAATTCTGTTCAACTATTATGCCCGGACAAGAGAATTTTGGTGAATTTTAAGTTTTTCAAGGGAGATAACCCAGGAAAATATGGATGAATTTCTTCAAAATGGAATCATAACACTGTTTCTTCAAGTAATATATTCAGTGACAAAGGCATTGAGAGCATAGGTTCAAAATTCTTCAAGATATGGCACGAACAAGACAATTTTGATTAATTTGAAGTAACCTAGGGTTGGTCTGTCGTTTTATTAATCACATAAACATACTTATCGTTCAATCACTACATCCTAAATAAATCTACTTACATTTAGCGCCAGAAAAAGATTTCTAATCTTGCATTTAATGCCTTCTTAATGCAAGAACCACAACTCTGTACTCTAGTCCAGGGTTATGGATGGAGTAGACTCCCTTAATATCAATCAAACAGAGACCTCTGGAATCGTATCTAAACTGTAGTTGTGTTAACATCTTGAAATGATTGTCAGAGATGGATGGACCGACAGACTGACATACATACATTTTATACAGACGTATGGATGTACAGGAATACGGATAGCACATGCACATCTTCAAGTGGTAATGAGAACCCTTACAGAGTTTCAATAGAATCACAGCTAAATTGATGTGTTGACAAGAAATGATTGGTACTGCAGTTCATGTATCGGCTTAAACGTATTTAAAGGGGGATAACTCTGTAATGAATAATTTTTTGGTCGCGAAAAAGCACATGCACATCTTCAGATGGTAATAACTAGATTTACCACGTTTCAAAAGAATTGTAACTAAACTGTAGGAGTAGTTGCATTGACAATGATGGACTGACAGACGAACATATATTTGGGACAGATGGGTGGACGTACAAGTATACGGATAGCACATGTCGTAATGATAACACTTACCAAGTTTCAAACGAATAGCAGCTAAACTGTAGGAGTTGCGTTGGCAAGAAATGGTTGGCATTGCAGTTTATGCATCCGTTTTAAGATACATGTATTTAAAGGGGGATAACTCTGTAATGAACAATTTTGGCCACGAAAAAAGCACATGCACATCTGCACATGATACTGATAATGTGACCGAATTTTTAAGTTAATCCATTGAGACCTCTAGGAGTTGCGTTGACAAGATGGATGGATGGACGGACGAATGGACGGACATGCTGATCGCTATATCGCAACCCCCCCCACCCACCTCACCCACAACCACCCCCGTCTTCCAGACCTGGTGGGAGTTGGGTGGGGGTGGAGTGGGATAAAAATTGTGCAACTATGACACAATCCAAGAGGCTAGGGGCGCTCCCAGGTGAGCTTCCTGAACCGATTTCTGCTCAAATTGTGACGTACATGTATGGGTAACTTCTTATACAGTCAACTTATTTTCAAAATATTCGCCAGAAAATTGTAAAACAGTCAATTCATGCAACCTGTTGAGCTATTCCTACTTCATGACGCGACCATGTGCGCATACCCTGAACTTCAAACGGACACAGGCTAGGCAAAAAAACAGGCAAAATGTTTGGGAGGGGGTGGGTGGTAATTTATAGCCGGCAATATACACCCCACCCCACCCCTCCTCTCGCCACCCCACCGTCCTTGACGCTTAGATAAATGGTAACTACATATGACAGGGTAAGATGAATCTCGGCCAAACCGGGTAGTCTGGTTCATTAGGACAGCTCCCAGTCAAAATAGTTTCAAAATATTCAACAGAATGTTTATTAAATGATGATACCATACAATTTGTACAACTGTCGGTCTATTCCATGTTCATGGCGACGTATTTCGCTCTCATTTATAATTGTGCCCTCCGTCTGCATGTGACGTAATTGAGTATGACGTCATAGCGGGCGTGCGGGCATGCATACATATGTTTGGGTATATTGCTAGGTGTAGGTAATGGGTAAATGGGTAAATGTCGTTGGCTGGGCTTTGAGATATATAGGCCCTATGCGTGAGAGAGGTATGATTACAAAAAGGGTGGAGGGTGCACACAGGATTCAAGTAATATTTCAAAGAGTGACTTCTCTTGAGTGCAAAGCGGATAGTTGGCAAGACTTTGTATAAAGCTGGTTTGAGTGTTTGAATGTTAAATGGTTAAGTGTTCTAACCAATAAACTGAAGCGCTGATCAGTTTATGGATTTCAATAGGTAGACATTAACTCAGGTCAAGCCAGCTAAAACCGGCCTATGGAGTGATCTTTATGAATGTCCATTTGCTTATTTTTTGAAAATTTACCACTGGAATGACTGGCTCGATAACCGTAGCAAATTTTCAAAAATAATCTTTTGGCCTGCAAATGGACACTCACTGTAACAAGATTTAGATTTTCTTGACCAATCTTGACCATTAAAGGTTTAAAGAAGCAATGGTCAATTACCCCTTATGGTATCCACAATCAACAACATACATAGCAATATATGGATATCAAATTGATACTATGCGTAAAGATACATTGGAGTCTGCAAGAACGAAGTACTTCAATGGACATGAGAATGGCTGGGACATCGAAACCAATTGGCAATTAATTAAGAATTTTCTAAATGAAACCACACAAAAAAATGCCCCTAGTAAGCTATCTCGCTCCAAACAATCATTACCCTGGATAAACAACAAGATAAGGGCATTGATTAGGTGCAGGAACAAAACACAGTCAGTTTAAAAATACTGGCAGCCTACGCCTAAAAGATAGCTGGAAAGCTCCGCGAAAGCAAATTAAGAAAGAAGTACTGGATTCCCACAACAACTTTGTCAACAATTTGCTGGGTGATATCAAAGCTGACTCGAAACCCTTTTGGAAGTATATTAACAACCAAAAATCTGACAAACAAGGAATCCCGCCCCTCAAAACAATTCTCGTAGATACTGGCCTCAGCAGAGCCGAAGCCCTTAACAGCCAATTTACTAGCGTGTTCACCGAAACAACCCCTTAGCGGAATACCATACTCAATTCCTAAAACAAGCAAACTGCAAAACATCGCCATCAGCCCAGATGGAATTAAGAAATTATTAAATGGTTTGAAAACATCGAAAGCAATGGGGCCAGACGAAATACATCCGTGAATACTCAAAGAACTGTCAGACATACTATCACATTTTTTCCAACAGTCCTTAGACAAAGGAGTTATTCCAACTGAATGGAAATCAGCAAACATTCGTCCTTTATATAAAAAGCGACCAGTCCTTACCAAGTAACTATAGACCGGTTTCCCTCACATGCATTTGCTGTAAGATGCCTGAACACATCATCTGCTCTAATTTAATGAGCCATTTCAAATAAAATAACATCCCAACTCACAGACAACACGCCTCCCGAATATTTCACAGTTGTGAAACTCAACTAATTAATGTCATCAATGATTGGGCTTCATCCATTGACAAACGGAAACAAGTGGACACTTTTCTTCTCGACTTTGAGAAGGCTTTTGACACTGTTCCACATGAACTTTTGAAATCTGAATTGCACAAATATGGTGTGTCAAAAAACATACTAAATTGGATTGACTCATTCTTAACAGGTCGCAAACAGTGTGTAGTAGTCAATGGCGCCAAATCAAACGTTGCTGACGTTGTTTCTGGAGTACCTCAAGGAACCGTTCTCGGTCCATTACTTTTTTAAGTCCACATAAATGATAGAGTCCAGGACATTTCCTGAGAGATCAGACTATTCGCTGACGATTGCGTATGCTACCGGGAAATTGATGACCCCCAACTATGAGGCACTCCAACAAGACATAAACATGTTAAGTAACTGGGCTACCACTTGGGGAATGCGCTTCTAACCAGTAAAATGCAACATGATGAGCCTAACCAGAAAAAACCCCAATCAAATTCGACTACACGCTAAAATAAGTTTTCTTTCATCAGTAAAGTACTTGGGCGTCAACATTACCAATGACGTAAGCTGGAACAAACACATCACTGAGATCTGCAGAAAATCATACAGAACCCTAGGACTATTGCGGAGAAATTTATCATTCCGTTCCCAAGAAATCATACTTCAAACATACATGGGACTGATTAGACCAGTTCTGGAATATGCAAGTACAGTTTGGGACCCTCATCAGATAACTCTTCAAGATAAACTTTAAAATGTTCAAAAAACGTGCAGCTAGATTTATCACCTCAAACTATTGCTACGAACCAGGGAGTATGACAAATATAATGGAAACCCTAAAACTCCCACCGTTGTCAGACAGAAGGAAACAAAACTGGTTTATTTTGTTCTACAAATGTCTACAACAACAACAACAAGCAAAGATATCATTAGACAGTCTACAGACTCATATTCGGAAAACCAAAAATATGCACAACAGCCACTTCAACCAAATTTACGCAAGAACTGGCGTCTTTAAATTCAGCTTTATTCCCAGTACGATTAGGGATTGGAACACACTATCACAGGATCTGCTAAGCAGTTCAGAAAACTCTGCAAATCCTACAAATAAATTTACCGAATTAATCAGAGGCAAAAAATAAGTCTAAACCAGCTACTTGAGGAAAGCGTGGCCTGTAATGTCCTTTGGATGTTTCGTCATAACTAATCCAGATCAAGATCAAGATACATCTTGAGAACATCATGGATAAAATTCGTTTGAACAAGTAGTGAAGAAAGAGTATTGAAACATTAGTGTCATGTTCTTGCAGTGACAGATTGTGACTTCATAATAAATAAATTTCATTTAATTACGTCATAATCATTTTATGTTCACCCCATGCATTACATGACAGCAAGATGCCCAGATGAATTCGGCCAATGTCGTCATAATCATAGCATGACAACAACACTTGCCCAATCCATGGTGCCGACCGTCAATACACCTTTCCCACATTGACGTCATTATGATGGATTTCCAAACAACACATATAATCACAATACACAAAATGCACAAATAATCATCAAAGATTTGTAGACTAAAAAATTACAACTTCCAGAGACGCGTCTGCGCTGCTTGCTGTGATGTTGTGTTGACGTTTGATGGAAATGGATTCGTCGATGCTGCTTGCTGTCAAGCTCAGAGTTGAAAGTGGCGTTCCCCAAAAAATCCTGAACTTGGATAAAAATGCCATATATAATTGAATATTGCGTGTTCAAATGCATTCATAGCTATTCCTTTCGAAGCATACAATTAATTTCCACCTCAGATGAAAACCAAACAATTAGGAAATGAAGGATTTGGAGGTAAAAAATCCTGAATTCAGGAAAAATCCTGAAAACGTTCATCTCTGCATGCTGCTTTGACATGTGATATGCATGGATTTGTTATTTGCAGTTCTGCCGGTACAGCAGATGTTTGCATAAGGGAGTGCTGAAATGGACCTTCAAGATTTTAGCTATGCCCTGCCCATCTCTAGCTAAGCTCCACCCACACTGCGCTCGTGTTGGGATCGATCGATTCCTGAACTCCCTGACTATCAATTTCCAGAAAACTATACAGGTAAGCTGTTGAACAACATCTTTATTAAATAGTAAAGACATGCAATTCATACAACAATATTTAGACCATCACCAATTATGCGTTCGTGACATTGCTATCTATGTTATTGATGACGTCATTGATTATGACGTCATCATACACATCGCGTAGTTGATTATGACATCATATGATGGATATATAAACAGGGCAGGTCCATTGATCAAGTGTGATCTCAAATGGTTCCAAACTCTCTCCAACTGGTTTGGGATTTTTAAAAAGGACTTTGCCTGCATCCTCAACATTCCCAAATTCACCGATTCTAAATACAATAGGACGTCTACTATAGTAGCTCCATTGCAGGATCGTAAATTATGCTGTGACGCCAGGATATCCCTTGGCATAAACAGGCCCCTTCTACCAATCGTTATAAGATCATCATCAACTTCAGATGCTAGAGGAATTTCGACCTCCTCGACCCTACAGCAACCCCTGTCTCAATTATTGACTGCAACCTAAAAAAACATTATATTTAATGAATACCTTGTTTTATAACAAAGTTTTACAAATATTTATTATATACAATCAATTACTTTCTTAATTGTTTGGCTAAATTGTTATTTGCGCTTGTTCAAATTGAGACCTTTTTCAGTGGTTTAAAATTTAGTTACATAAGATTTTCAAATGTGTATAACATAGCGAAAACAAATGGAACATTCTGACATATTCTGAGCCTGGCTCATATCTGTTTAATAAACAAGAGGCCCAAGGGGCCTGTATTGCTCACGTGGAGCGTTGGCATTTCAGCTCCACTTTATTGAGTTTTACATCAATCAGTGCCACATCTAAAGACTTTCATTCAAATGGTTTAGTTTTCCAATCTCTGGACTGCTTTTTTGCAATAGTGATTTTGAACAATGTGAAAATATCAGTGCTAACAACAGAAATTGATGACATACAGTCAAACTTGTATTAAGACACCACCCAAGGGAGAATCAGAAGGTAGTCTCTTATGGCAGCTGGTTTCTTGATAAACGTTCAAATACTTGCTTAATTGGGTTTAACAAATGAAGAAAATGGTCTCTAAAGGCAGGTGGTTCCTTAGTACAGGGGGGAGGTGTATAGCAAGGGTAATTGTATTCCAAATCATTCATTTAACACATGCACATCAGGCTGAATGGCCAAATTTGCATCAGGGGTGGGTAGAATGAGCTGGAGTTTATTTAGAAAATAATGTGACTGAAAGTCATTGCTGCTTTAGGCAGTAACAACTTTAAATCAAATACATTCAAAATATTCAACAGTATAGAGGTCAGAGCACATAATACTATCATAAATATATAGGCAGTGGAAGGAAAAGTTTAATCAGTTAATTGAAGGTGTTATCTTGTTTGGCAATAAGTATCTGATTTGTTTGTTTATAGGTGTAGAAGTATGTCTGTAAAGTCGGCCAGTCAGTGACTGGTAGAATCACCAACAAATCGGAAATCTCTGATTGGTTTGTTTATTTGTGTAGATGTAGGGCACATTTGTTTGTTTGTTTGTTTCAAGCTTATGTATTTTCAAATAGCTCATTGTACATTTTTCCTGTGAAGTCAGCCAGTCAGTGGCTGGTAGAATCACCGCCAAATCAGAAATCTGTGAATTTCTTTGTTTATCTGTGTAGAAGTGGGGGTTTGTCTGTGAAGTCAGTCGGTCAGTGGCGGGTAGATTTGACTCTAAATTTAGGTATATTTTATCTAGTATATATACAGAAGTAGAAATACTCATTATGGCATAAGATTAATGTTAATTTGCTAATTTTAATACTGAAATCTCAGTAACACATTTTCAATGCAACTGTTAAATATTTATGAAAGGATTCTGACTTGAGGCAGTAAGTTGCTTTCTCCAATCGAATGGTTTTTTTTTAAATAATCATAAAGAAACTGTTGTATTTGGTGCACACACACACGCCCGCTCGCCCGCCCTCACACACACACACGCGCGCGCACGCACGCACGCACGCACGCACGCACGCACGCACGCACGCACACACACTTAACCCATTAAATCTGGTGGTGTGTCTGGTTACTTATCTGCTGACAGAACCATATGCTATAGCTATGTCCGCCACAGGAGATATTTAGAATGTGCAACGACTCGCTATCAAAAATCATTACAGTTTGGATGAAGTGCAGTTTTATTGTTTCATAAGGGCCACCCCTCTTCAAACTTGATTGTGAGTGAACATTCCATGAATAGCTCAAATGATTGACGCTACACACGACCTTCAGCGGGCAACCTTTCCAGAAAGACTCGGTTCAGACCAAAACCATCGCTCCATTGCATGGAGTATCATCATTTCAAGCGAGAAAGCCAGAGAAATGCTATCAAAGCAGCAGCCAATGACAAATGGAAAGTTCAGCTGAATTCTGCTCCTAATTCTAGCAATGTACATGAAATTGATGATGAAATATCACTGTAGCTGCTGATTGCAGCATGTTCATCGGACGAGAAAGAATGATTCGTATTCAAATACAACATCACCTCAATCTTCTAGTATATTAAGGAATAACACTATGGCCATCATATGAGCTGATGTTGAATTTGTTGGTTTGGTCAAAACACTTTCTAATCATGACAGATGTAAATGCAACATATATGAATATGCTTCAAATTAATCAAGTAATCGTTATTAAGTGCGATCGAAACCATCTAAAGCAAAAGCTTAGTTCCCATTTGCCAGATGTCAAGTTCTTGAGACCAGCTTGTCGAAACAAACCTGAACAGGCATTTTTTAAACAAACACCAGGATCTGAGAACAGTCCATGGATATGCTGATACCTGCCAGCTTTGTGGGTCATTTAGTCAGACGCATGCCACTAAATATGACTGACAAAACAGTTATTCATTTTCATGCATTGTTCATGCCTCGTCAAGCAGCATACCTTCAAATTTCTAGTATAAGATGTGTCACATTACATAATAATTCTCTGTCAATTGCACAAGATTTATAGTGTATGCCTATAAATCTGAACACTAGATTACATAAGAATTCTCTGTCAGTTGCACAAGATATATAGTGTATGCCTATAAATCTTAACACTAGCTTATGTAGAACACAAAGCACGAGTTCCGAATTGAAACACAATCGCACATTTCCTCAGCTGCTATTTGTAGGTGTCACAATACATCAGGCTACACGTAGTAAGAAACGTGCATAGTTTCTGCACAAATTAGGTCTATTTGTTGATTATGGCGATATTCTTAGAATAGAAACACAAACTGCTTATTCTGTAATAAATCAAATAACTTTTAATGGAGCA